>JBBPBX010015088.1:0-18342 GCA_038048925.1 Garcialebias charrua
TTATGTATTTATTTATATATATATATATTATTTATTTATTTTTCTCTTACCCCCCTGGTTGCCTGGCGGACATTCTGGGGGTGGGCCGTCAGGGGTTGTGCTGGGGTGTGGGGGGGTTCGGGGCCTGCGGGTTTGCCGTGGGCGGGACTGGCAGTGCGCTCCCCCTGGGGCTGCTTGGGCTCGAGTGTCCTGCCCTGTCCTGTCGGCGGGGCGCGGGGTGGGCCGGATCTTGGATGTCTGCTACTCTCCACCCCAGAATGAATGGGCCTACCTCCTGGGTTTGGATGTGGGCTGCCCCATGTAGGGAGCAGGCACATGTCTTGGACCTGGGGGGTATAGAGTGTGCTTCGGGATTATGATTGGAGCGTGTCGTTATTGTTTGTCTTTCTATGACTGAGGGTGAGGATGAGGGTGGGTCTGAATGAGTGTGTCTGTGTATGAATGTTTAAGTGTCAGGCTGGGACTTGGACTGCCCCCTCTCTGATACTTCTGAGGCTACCTAGTGTCGCGCTCCTGCCACGTGGCCCCCTGGTGGGTGTTCCTCTGCCTGCGGGCGTGCTTGGGACCCTCACTATCTGGGGCTGGGCGCTTGGGCGTTGGTCGGCTCGGCCTGGTGGCTGCCTGGTGGGGCTCGGGTCCTCTGGTCCTGTCGGGTCTGGGCCTGAGGGGTGGGCGTCCCCGGTGCCCGAGCATCGGTGTCCGGCCCTGGGGCTACATCGGTGCAGCGGGCTCTGGCGGGGGCCTGTGTATTTGTCGCTGTTGACCCCGGGGGGTCATTGTGTGCTGGGGCTACATCGGTGCAGCGGGCTCTGGCGGGGGCCTGTGTATTTGTCGCTGTTGACCCCGGGGGGTCATTGTGTGTGGTCCCTGGTGGGGTTCGTCCGGTTCTTCCCCTTGGTCGGATCTGGGGAGTGGACGAGTGGCTCGTCCTGTTCGGGTGGTCCTGGGGACTCTGGGCTCGGGGTCCTTCCTGGGGTCTTGGGCTTTGATCGCCCTTTCGTCTGTCTCGGGCTTTGGGGGGACAGATCTCTGATGCTTCACAATCGCTACTAAATGTTCTATTGGAGGAACCTTATTCACTTATGCATGCTCACAACCACACACAAATGGATGCAGGGATGTATATGTAGATATATGTAGATGGGTATATAAATGAATATAAATATATATGTATGTATACTGTATATATATTTGTAGGTATGGGTATGTTTATATATAGAAATCTAATGCAAGGTCATGAATATTATCAGTCTTTATGCTTGTATGTTTCGTTGCTGTGTTCTGTCATGTGCTTTGCAGGATTGTGGACGGAGGTTTGGTGTGTTTGCCTTGTGCTCTTTTTGTGGATAATTGTTGTTTTGTTGTCTCACTTTCTCTTTTCTTTCTTTCTCTCTATAAAAATAAAAAATAAAAAAAAATAAAAATAATAATAAAATAAAATAATAAAAAAATACATATTGGAGTGAGAGGATGGCTATAAGGTGTGAAGGGAGGCCATCTATCAATGGAAAAAAATAATAATAATGCAGTACCGCTAATAACTAATTATCTATCAGTAAAAACGAAAAAACGTATTTACGGGCTCTTAAATCAACCGGACGACTGCTCACGGACCATATCCGGTCAGCGCCGGATGTAGTCCATCAAAAAAAGCGGTCCCCGCTAGAGAGAGCGTGTATAGCAGTTAGCAGCCAGTGTGTTACTCTGCAACCTTATTGCTTGTTTTCGAAGAGTCAGACGAAGAGTTTTTAACATGGAGGGTGAACTTATGGATGTTTCTCAGCGGCCTACGCGACGCGTCAGCGCCTCATTTGCCCTGCCCAAAATGGCGTCTGCCTCTGGGTCTGACTCAGGGTCCCCTTTGGAGGGCGGAGTTAATGTAAACAGATTTTTGAAGGGCGTGGCCTTATCATAAACAGCCTGTTCAGAACGGAAGTGAGAAAAGGCACAACTAGAAAGGGGATATTTTATTATCTAAGAATTATTTTGTGCATTAAATTGAATGAATATGGTCTGGATAGCCCACAGACATACCATAAAAATTTATAGGACCAATATTTGGTCCCCTTTAAATTTTAAAGAAATGAAGCATATCCGCTCGCTGCGCGTGCACGCTTCGCAGCACGCGAAATAGCTAAACAATTTTTTTTAATTCAGCTTATTTGACCATTACGTGCATTTATTAAGGAAAAGTTCAGCTCAGACACATCTTTGCTATAACTTTCAGCAAACAAATAATTGTTTTTACCATGTTAATCTTGTTTAAAGTCCTTCCGTGTACGCTCCTGTGGCCACCATTCGCAGCCAATCCATTTTGGGCAAAACACGGCCCACATTTCCAGGTTGTCCACGGTGACGTATAACATACGCGACGTGTCAGCGGTGACGCATAATAGATGCGACTTATGGGGTGAAGCGACATATTTATGGATTTTTCCAATTTATTGGACATATTGGACTAAAGCGACTTATGGGGCGGAGCGACTTAAAGGCCGGAAAATACAGTAAACCTGGATGTTTTTGGTGCAAGATATT
Source organism: Garcialebias charrua (assembly GCA_038048925.1). Taxonomy (NCBI): domain Eukaryota; kingdom Metazoa; phylum Chordata; class Actinopteri; order Cyprinodontiformes; family Rivulidae; genus Garcialebias; species Garcialebias charrua. The sequence continues at coordinate 2,536 of JBBPBX010015088.1, forward strand.
CAAGAGTGTAACAGTTTCACTGTGTAGAAGAACAGAGGTAGTGTTTTTTAGAGTTTCATTTCTTGCTCGTCTGAGGCAGCACAGACTGACGGGTCTAGGTGACTGGAGGGAGTGATTGTATCCACCACCAGACACAATGGCAGAGCCAGGAGGTGGCCTTGGCCTTCATAGATTATCCTTCAGCCATCCCAATCATCTCAGGAAATAATAATTTAGAAAATACAAAAACTAAAGAACGTAGAATCCTCAAATAACTGGGGTGGCTGATGTATATATCAGAGTCAGAGATTCTTTATTGTCATTTGCACCACATGTGGTACATGTGATGGAACAAGATTATGTACACAGGGTCCCAGTTAGTACATCCAACAATAAAATGTAAAAGAAAAACAGTGATAAGATCTAAGATATGAACTAAGAAAGACATCAACTCAAATACACTAGGCACTAATATCACAGAAACATTACTCCAAACAGCAGCACAAACATAATAATAATAATAATGTATTTTCCTGTCATCTGCGTATGTTTCCCATACACAGACGAAATTCGTCTCTGCATTTAACGCAACCACCTACCAGGTGGTGCAGTGAGCAGCCATAGAAAACGCCCGGGGAGCTGGAGAATTAGATGTGCACTCATAGACACCCCAAGGTGTGTAGTGGCCGGGACGCGAACCCGCGTCCTTCGGGTTCCAAGTCAAAAGCCCTGCCACTACACCATGAGTCTGAGCAGATGAACACGAATGAACACAGCAGAAACAGATTTTTGTCAGCAGCAACATGAAAGAAATCAGCAGCAACATGAAACAGATCAGCAGCAACATGAAACAGATCAGCAGCAACATGAAACAGATCAGCAGCAACATGAAACAGATCAGCAGCAACATGAAACAGATCAGCAGCAACATGAAACAGATCAGCAGCAACATGAAACAGATCAGCAGCAACATGAAACAGATCAGTAGCAACATGAAACAGATCAGCAGCAACATGAAACAGATCAGCAGCAACATGAAACAGATCAGCAGCAACATGAAACAGATCAGCAGCAACATGAAACAGATCAGCAGCAACATGAAACAGATCAGCAGCAACATGAAACAGATCAGCAGCAACATGAAACAGATCAGCAGCAACATGAAACAGATCAGCAGCAACATGAAACAGATCAGCAGCAACATGAAACAGATCAGCAGCAACATGAAACAGATCAGCAGCAACATGAAACAGATCAGCAGCAACATGAAACAGATCAGCAGCAACATGAAACAGATCAGCAGCAACATGAAACAGATCAGCAGCAACATGAAACAGATCAGCAGCAACATGAAACAGATCAGCAGCAACATGAAACAGATCAGCAGCAACATGAAACAGATCAGCAGCAACATGAAACAGATCAGCAGCAACATGAAACAGATCAGCAGCAACATGAAACAGATCAGCAGCAACATGAAACAGATCAGCAGCAACATGAAACAGATCAGCAGCAACATGAAACAGATCAGCAGCAACATGAAACAGATCAGCAGCAACATGAAACAGATCAGCAGCAACATGAAACAGATCAGCAGCAACATGAAACAGATCAGCAGCAACATGAATATATTCACAGGTGGCTCTTTTCCTGCATCTGGAGGTGTAAATGTCTGTGATGGTGGGGAGACTGACTCCAACAGACTTCTGTGCAGCCTTCACCACTCTCTGTAGAGCTTTCCTCTCTGCAGCTGTGCAGCCTCCATGCCACACGTTGATGCTGGAGCACAGGATGCTCTCCACTGCACACCTGTAGAAGGAGGTGAGAACTGGGCTGCTCAGACCAGCTCGTCTCAGCCGTCTGAGGAAGTAGAGTCTCTGATGACCTTTCTTGATCAGGCTGGTGGTGTTGTTGCTCCAGCTGAGGTTATCATTCAAGTGTACACCCAAGTACTTGTAGCTGGATCACCGATTCTTCATTCATAACTTTTATGGACAGAATTTCTAGGCGCAGCCAAGGTGTTGAGAGGATCCGTTTTGGTGGCCTTAGAATCTCTTCTCTGTTTTTTGCAGATGATGTGGTCCTATTGGCTTCATCAGTTCGTGATCTACAGCTTTCGCTGGAGCGGTTTGCAGCTGAATGTGATGCGGCCGGGATGAGGATCAGTTCCTCCAAATCCGAGGCCATGGTCTTGAGCCGGAAAAGGGTAGCATGCCCTCTCCGGGTCGGGGAGGAGGTCCTGCCCCAAGTGGAGGAGTTTAAGTATCTCGGGGTCTTGTTCACGAATGAGGGAAAACTGGAGCGTGAGATCGATAGGCGGATAGGTGCAGCGTCCGCAGTGAAGCGGGTGCTGTACCGGTCTGTCGTGGTAAGTAAGTAAGTAAGTAAGTAATGTTTATTTCTAGAGCGCTTATCACAGACATAAAATCACAAAGCGCTGTACAACAAAATCAATGGCAAAAGTATACACAGAATAAAACAAGCATAAAATCTACAAATATCAATCAATGCAAAATACAATAAAATCATGACATAAAAGCCTGAGCAAATAAAAGTGTTTTCAGTTGTTTTTTAAAAACCTCAACAGAGTCAGCAAAACGAAGCTGCAGGGGCAGACTATTCCAAAGCCTGGGGGCCACTGACTGAAAGGCCCTGTCCCCTTTAGTTTTCATCCGCGTACGTGGAACATCCAAGAAGTTCTGGGTCTGTGATCGTAGGTCACGGGCAGCAGAGTATTTAGTCAAAAGCTGACAAAGGTATACAGGAGCCTGGCCATTTAAAGCTCTGTACGTGAGCACAAGGACTTTAAAACGGATTCTAAATTCAACTGGGAGCCAGTGAAGTGAATGCAGAACTGGAGTGATGTGGCAGTATTTACTGGATCTAGTGAGAAGTCTGGCAGCTGCGTTCTGTATCACTTGTAGGCGTGATACAGAAGACTTGTCCAGGCAGGTAAAAAGGGCATTGCAGTAGTCTAGACGTGATGACACAAAAGCGTGAATAATGTTCTCCAGTTCAACTGTGGACACCATAGGTCGTATTTTAGAAATATTTCTTAAATGAAAGAAACAAGAACGGGAAATAGTCTTAATGTGAGTCTCAAAACCTAGTGAAGATTCAAATGTGACTCCAAGATTTCTTACTTTTGCTTTGGCTGCTGGGCAGAAAGAGTTAATTTTCTGATTGATTTCAGAGTGAAGGTGACTGGGAGCAGAAATCAAAGTCTCTGTCTTACTGGTGTTTAAAACCAAAAAGTTACTGGCAAGCCAGTCACTTATACGGGACAAGCATTGGACAAGGATGGCTAACATGTCCAGCTGGTGTGGTTTAAATGAAATATACAACTGAATATCATCAGCATAAATGTGGTAGGAGATATCAGAAAAGGATTGAATAATGCTGGCGAGTGGGATAATATAGAAGGAAAACAAAAGCGGACCCAGAACCGAACCTTGAGGCACCCCACAATTTAAGGGGGCATAGTCAGAGGAGAACCTGTCTGTCTTGATGCAGTGGTGAAGAGAGAGCTGAGTCGAAAGGCAAAGCTCTCAATTTACCGATCGATCTACGTTCCCACCCTCATCTATGGTCATGAGCTTTGGGTTGTGACCGAAAGAACGAGATCTCGGATACAAGCGGCTGAAATGAGTTTTCTCCGCAGGGTGTCTGGACTCTCCCTTAGAGATAGGGTGAGAAGCTCAGTCATCCGGGAGGGACTCGGAGTAGAGCCGCTGCTTCTCCACATCGAGAGGAGCCAGTTGAGGTGGCTCGGGCATCTGGTTAGGATGCCTCCTGGACGCCTCCCTGGTGAGGTGTTCCGGGCATGTCCCACCGGGAGGAGACCCAGAGGAAGACCCAGGACACGCTGGAGGGACTATGTTTCTCGGCTGGCCTGGGAACGCCTTGGGATTCCCCCAGAGGAGCTGCTCCAAGTGGCTGGGGAGAGGGAAGTCTGGGCCTCCCTACTTAGGCTGCTACCCCCGCGACCCGACCCCGGATAAGCGGAAGAAAATGGATGGATGGATGGAGGTTGGAGTGTGATTGATTGTGGACAGCTGTCTTTTATACAGTATGCTGGTGAAGATTCTCAGTCGTCCAGGACATGATAAATCAAAGGCATTCAATACAGAAACAACTGGACTTTATTTGTAGCAGAAGACGTTTCGCTTCCCATCCGGGGAGCTTCATCAATTCAATGAGGAGACAGTGAGAGAGTCTTTTATACAGGTTACAAGATCAAACAGGTGAAATTAATACTGGAGGGTTTCTTAAAGAAAAACTAACAGGTCTGTGAGGGCCGGAAAATGCAAAATTGTCTGTGTATCAAATCCCGTACTCGTTTTATCTACTGTATAAACATCTGTTTTCCAACTCAACATAAACTATGCACTTTCTGTATTTCCAGTTATTTTCTACTTCCTATCTGTTCTGTGCAGTCAATACACCTGGATATTTTAGGCTGCCTGTGGGCAACCATTGCAAAGTCTTGTATATTGCAACAGTATTTATGGCTACTGGGCTTTAAGTCCTCTCTGGTTTAAAGAACAATGCAAATCTCTGTGTGAAAGTACACTGAACACGGTTCCAAACTTTGCTTTCGGTGTTCAAGTTATGTTTGAATCAAATATGGCTTTGCAAAGATTGTTTAAAATATTTACATGTTGCAAAATGAAAGAAAAACAATTATAACAGCTAAAATTTTGTTTATGCATGCGTTTGAATTTTCTTTTATTTCCTGTTTGGTGTGTGTGAGGGGAGGTTCTAGCCCGTTATCACAACATAAGCAAGATCTTGGACTAATGATCAAACTAAGCAAGACAGTAGCTATGTTTCCATCCAATTTAAATTCGATTTTTGAGCGAATTTTAGAAAATTTCGCTAAAATGTAAATTAAAATTATGAGGATCAGAAGTGTTTCCATTAAACTGGCTTGAAGCGCATCTGCAATGCCACGCAAAGCGTCTCTACGTCAGACGTCAGCGTCATTACGTCACACGTCAGCGCCATACGTCAGACGTCAGCGTTACGCACTTCCACAGTAAACAGGAAGTAGCGTTTGAAAACAGACATCTCGGCAAAATGGAGAGAATATTTCAGGTATGTGTTGCTATCGGGCAAGTTGTATTTATTCTGTCATGCCAACTAGTTTTAGCGATGTTACATGTTGTCCGGAGCGGAAACAGCTGATCAGTCACGTGACGTGAATGTTCGCTGCGGCAGAACTGAGTCGGCTAATCTGTTTCCATCTGTCGTTTAGCCGACTCAGCTCTGAATCGACTCCCCAAAAACTACCTCAAGCGAGCGTATAAACTTTAGAGCGACTTAGAGGAAGTTAACTCGAATTATGCCGTTTCCATTTAGCTTTTCTGATGCGATGCTTCATAATGCGCACCTAGAAACCTTGATGGAAACACGCCTAGTGTCATGTCACTTTCTGATTTACTCACCAAAAACAAAGAGTCTCTAGACTGTGAGCCGAGTCAAACACAAAGAAAACCCACAATAGCTATGTTTCCATCCAATTTAAATTCGATTTTTGAGCGAATTTTAGAAAATTTCGCTAAAATGTAAATTAAAATTATGAGGATCAGAAGTGTTTCCATTAACTGGCTTGAAGCGCATCTGCAATGCCACGCAAAGCGTCTCTACGTCAGACGTCAGCGTCATTACGTCACACGTCAGCGCCATACGTCAGACGTCAGCGTTACGCACTTCCACAGTAAACAGGAAGTAGCGTTTGAAAACAGACATCTCGGCAAAATGGAGAGAATATTTCAGGTATGTGTTGCTATCGGGCAAGTTGTATTTATTCTGTCATGCCAACTAGTTTTAGCGATGTTACATGTTGTCCGGAGCGGAAACAGCTGATCAGTCACGTGACGTGAATGTTCGCTGCGGCAGAACTGAGTCGGCTAATCTGTTTCCATCTGTCGTTTAGCCGACTCAGCTCTGAATCGACTCCCCAAAAACTACCTCAAGCGAGCGTATAAACTTTAGAGCGACTTAGAGGAAGTTAACTCGAATTATGCCGTTTCCATTTAGCTTTTCTGATGCGATGCTTCATAATGCGCACCTAGAAACCTTGATGGAAACACGCTAAATGCCACAGTAAGAAGATGCAAGTTGCATAAAAAAACTCCACATTTCTTCCTAAAACAATGTATTTTGAGTGTAGGATAAAAAGGCAAGCTGAATTTTTCAAATAGGAAACAAAAAAAAAACTTATTTTCTCTCCTGTGCTTTTACCTGGAAAGCTGGTGTGAGATGGTGTTTCATGCCAACATTGCAGGTCATGCTGTGGTGCACTCTGTTCTGCAGTGATCAAAGAACAAATGCCGATTTCTCAATCTGTATCTACCCGGGGGTCAGTGAGTGTGAAATAATACGACGACGACGACAACGACGACAATACATTTTATTTGAAGGCGCCTTTCAAATAACTCAAGGTCACCGAACAAGAAATACAAAGATAAAAATAAAAAAACAATAAAACCAATAATAATACATGTAATAATAATAATGAATTCAATTTATAATGCACTTTTCATTAATAAAAATCTCAAAGTGCTATCAATAAATACAGATACATCAATAAAATCAATAAAATCAAATGCAAATAATGATAAAATACATAATGACATTAAACAGAATATGCAAGGTTGAAAATGTGAGTTTTAAGGTTAGATAAAGAAAAAAATAGAGGGCAGAGAATCAGAATTACGGACGTGTTGTGGAAGAGAGTTCCAGAGACGAGGGGCTTTGTGGAAGAAGGCTCTGGATCCCATGGTTGTCATGCGGGCAGGAATTATTACAAGAGAGATGGATAGGGAGGAGCAAAGACTTCAGGCAGGTGTGTATTAGTAAAGGTGGTCAGTGAGGTACAGAGGTGCCAAGTAGGGATGTGCCGATCAGGTTTTTTGAAACCGATACCGATCACCTATGTGTGACGATCACCGATACCGATCACAATTACCGATTGCCTATGTGAGCCGATCACATAAACCGATCACCGATCACCGATCAAATGGCAATGCCAAGTTATGGAGAGCTTTGAAAGTGAAGAGGAGAATCTTGAAGTTGGTGCAATATTTTATGGGTAACCAGTGAAGATGTTTAAGGATAGGGGTAGGGGTGATGCGTTCCTTCAACGTAGTTCTAGTGATGATCCAGACAGCTGTGTTTTGGACAAGATGAAGTTTATGGATGATTGAGAGGAAGATCTAAGAGGAGGGAGTTATCTAATCGAGAGGTGACAAGAGCATTGATAAGGATAGCTGTGCTGGTGGGGGTAAAATGAATGGAGACGGTTGATGTTCCGAAGATGAAAATATGCAGACAGATTAATGCTATTGACATGAGATTCAAAAGATAAAGTGCTATCAAGGATGACACCCAGACTCTTAGCTGTAGGGGAGAGAGAAACGGTGGAATCATCAACTTTAATTGTGAACATATTACATTTGGATAGGGTAGACTTGGTGCCAACAAGGAGGAATTCTGTTTTATTCGAGTTCAGTTTAAGAAAGTTCTGATTAAACCATAATTTGGTTTCACAGAGGCAGTCCGAAAGGAAGGATGGTGGAAGGGTGGTGTTGGGCTTGGTGGAGAAGTAGAGCTGGGTGTCATCCACATAGCAGTGAAAATCAATACGATTTTTTTTTAAGATAAGGCCAAGTGGAAGAAGATAAATGATAAACAGGAGAGGACCAAGAACAGAACCGTGCGGTACACCTGAAATAACTGGAGGACTGTGACTTGAAGTTAAGAATTTGCAATGGAAGCTGCTCCAACTGGAAAAAACCAACAAAAAACACTTTAAGCCTTAAAAAAATTAAAACACTGCACAGGTGGGTGGGTGGCCTGGTAAATCCATATCAATTGTGTGAAGTGTAAAATATGTTAAAGAAAAACAATGCTTGAATACTGGGAATCAAACTAATCATTGGTAGGGTATTTTTAGTACACAAGTGGATCTACAGCAGGTAGCACACTTAGAAACAAAGTGTGTGAAGGTGGGGAACTAAATTACAGTCAATAAATGGTTTCCTGACCTAAAACAAGTCAGTTAGACCTTTTGACCTGAAGGGTAAAGACCTGTCTCTTGTTACATTTGAAGCCAATACAACCTTCAGACTTCCATGTCTTTCTTTCTACCATCCTCTGTGAACAAACTCAGATTTCTTATTACAGGCACAAACAGCCAGTGGTGGGATGTAATGAAGTACAAGTACTGTACTTGTTACTGTAGAGTACATTTCATGTATCTGTACTATAGATTTAAACGTGGGTACTTTCAACTTTTACTCCACAACATTTTACATTAAGTATCTGTACTTTGTACTACACTACAGTGCTATAATGCGTTGCGTTAAATTCATTTCACTTTTTTTTTTGTTAGTTTGAAAGTAACCAAGAGGGGAGTTGAGCTACTGAATCACTGCAAAGTAAATGGTAAATGGAGCTTACTTATATAGCGCTTTCCAGCCCCCTATGAGGGGCCTCATAGCGCTTCACAGTACCAGCNAGGGGCAGCGTAAATATATTTTAAAATAGGGACAGCTAACACTTGCACAGAGAGACACAACATGAAAAGTAAGTCTCAAACACATGCTGTCGAAAAACTAAAGGTACTATGAACCACGAGTGGCAGGAGAGTCTGGTGGTCCTGTGAATTTTCAGAGTTCTAAAGTGCTTTATGTTATGAGTTATGACAAATAAAAATAAAATCACCCTTCACTTCCTGTTTCGAAGAAGAAATCATAGCTCTTTTATTGTGGGAGTTGAAATGACCATTGAATGAAAAGAAATATTTAAATGCCTATGTTTTGAAGTATAATTTGTATATCATTTGTTAAATATGTCAATATTCAAATGTGAAAACTCTGAAGGTTGTGTCCATTGAATTGCATGGAGAAGTCAAAAAGGAGATCTTTATTCTACTCTGAAACTCAAGGAAAATGTTTCTTAATTCTTTGTTCGTTGACACCCACCGACCAGTTTTAAATGAAGTAAAAATGTTGAAACCTCACAGTTGCACCACAAAGCTGTCACACAAATACCTGTAGTCCAAATCAGAGAACTGCGTGACCATCCATCAAATACACTCAAGAGGTTTGTACAAGACCTCATAAAGAAAAAGTTATTTTGACTTTGTTGATTGGTTTCAGTTTGGACTATACTGTATCTGGGAGCAAAAGTTCCCTTTTTTGTCAGAAAAGCATTAAAAAAGATGAAAAGTCAAAAACAAAATGCTTTCCTGTTATGATGACGCATCAGTAAACTCGGCAGTAAAACTGTTCGGGTCTTCTTTCATGGCAGATTTATGGCAACATCAGCCACATAATTGAAGTGCAATTGGATGTAACATGGATGAAAGGGGCAAAGTGCAACCAGCCACTGCTGCACATTTACAAACTGCTGGAGGCAGCAAACATGAAGCTTTGCTGTTCATCCAACAGAAGCAACAGAACTGCCCAAGGACCGAGTGGGGGTCAAACACGCAACAAAACAAACCCCTCATGTTCACATTAATTATGTCTCCGTGGTGGCAACGTATTTAAAAAAAAAAAATTCCCAGGCCTTGCTGGTACGAACGCCTCTTACCTCCTGAGGAGGTAAACAATGGAGTGAGGTTCTGAATTGGAAATGAGTCTAGGATTGGGTTAAGATACTTGTGGGTTCTTACAGAACCAAAAAGAAGCAGGATATGATCCCAAGATGTCTTATCTGATTTAAACCGTTTTCTAATCACAACCAGAATTCAGAGAAACGGAGAACGAGGATGAATGAAGCTGTTTTTGTGATGTTTTTCTGTTTTAATCTACAAAGTATGAGCAAACCCACACATTTGGAAGCTTTTTCTAAAATATATACTGTATATATAATATATATATTAAAAGACTTCTAAAAAAATTATTAAACCTAAATATTTATTAATCTTAGTAGTATAAATAGCACTTTCAGGACAGTATCCCACTTTCGACAACTCTGCAGATCCTTATACATTAAAATGTTACAGATTGAGACTCAACGCTTCTACCGTAATTGAAAAAATCTGCAGATAATTTGTTTTTCATGGTCAAATATGTCAGCGAGCTGCCAAAACCACCAAAACAGTAATTCTACAAAAAAAAGTTGGTTTAATAAAACTTCTTACATAAATTAGCTTAGAGTTCAACAACAACACTCACACTGCAGTTGGTTTTACGTTGTAACAATCCACATATTAAACACAATATTCATCAACAAACCGTTTCTTTTTCAAAACCTGTTTTATGTCATCTATAACGACAACTGTTGGTTCTTTTATTAAAATGGTTAAAGGTACGCTTCATCCTTGTTTAAGTAACAACTGAGGAAAACGTTTAGTGTTGAAAGGCGAGCAGACATGATTTTTATGGAAGGGTTTTGTGGGGTTTAGTTGAAGAAAACAAAAACGGAGTACTTACCATGGGTACTCACCCAGTGAGTACAAGTATGTACTTCGTAATTACCCTGTAATTACCCTTTCAATACATGATTTGCATCCAGTAAGCAGATAAATACAAGATGCATACCAAATATGTGCCTGGTAAATGCCAGTTATGTACATTTTAGGTTTCAAGTAGTACAATGTAAATACAAATGCGTAAAGATCCTGCATGTACCCCATAAGTACAATACCTCATAGTACCTACTAAGTACCATGTAAGTTCCAGGTACATATCTGCTAAGTATTTGGATACCTTAGATAAATACAAGATAAGTCCCAAATACAAATCTGATAAGTATCTGGCAATCACCAGCCATTTACTCTGTAGGTACAAGGTAAATGTTATAATATAATAATAATAATAATCATTTTATTTAAAAGCGCCTTTCAGGACACCCAAGGACACTTAACAAACCAACACAGTGTATTACAGAGCAAACATTATCAGCTACAAATTGAAATATAAAATACATAAAGGATATAAAATGGAAGATAAAAATACTTTTAGCAAAGTTAGTGATAAGCTAGTTTAAAGAGGTTATGTGAGTATCAGGTATGTATGTACCTGGTATGTTTCCAGTATGTAACCTGTAGGTACATTTTTCAAAAATACTTGGTACGTAGTATGTATGTATGCAGTAAGTACAGTACCAAGTAATATCTGAAAGGTACCTGCATCATAAACTTTAAGTACCAGTTACAAACATCATAATTACCATATAATTACATACATACATGCCCTGTAAGTACTAGATATATACCTGAAAATTACATAGTACCTATTCTGTAATCACTGGATATGTTGCTGGTTGGTACCAGATAACCACTTTAGTGTCAGAGTCAGAGTTTCTTTATTAGTCATTTGAATCACATGTTGTTCATGTGGTGGAGCGAAATTTTGTACACGAGGTCCCAGTTACATCCAACAATAAAGTGTAAAAGAAAAACAGTAATAAGATCTAAGATATGAACTAAGAAAAACGTTAACTAAAAATATGCTAAGCCCTAATAGCATAAAAACAATAAAAACAATATAAGTACCAGATAAGTACCAGGGTATATTGTGTGTTGCTGCTGAATATTTTCTTTTATATTGATATATTAAGTTTGTGAACACTTTGTCTGGATTGTTTTATTGTTATTATTATTATTTTTGTTGTCTTCATCTAAAATATATAAAAGTGCAGTAAAGGCTGAATGTACTGGTAACTATTTGCAATGGTGTTAGGAAAGTTTTTGAGAGTATCTTTTTTTTTTATTGAACATTAAAATAAAATACTTAAGTTAACAAAAGCATTTAGTCCCGTTGTAGTTAAAATACCCATATTTAACTTTTAAAGAGTGCACAGACATGAACCAGTTGGGTGCAGGAAGCATATTTGTACACAGTTCTGCCAATATGACTGTATTTGTGACGTCCTGCTCACAGATGTTTGACATTCCAGATGTTGAACTCATCACTGATACCTCTGTGTGTCGGCCGTGTAAAGGTAAAAAAGGTGGTCCGTTTTCCTCCAAAGAAACGTTGCCATCACTTCAGTAACACCGCTTCACAGCTTCACCTGTGACTGGTTTAGACCTGAAACCCTCTGCTGGGGAAATGCTTTTCATGTTGTTTTACTGAAGTGTCCTAAAGGGCTGTTAACACTGCACCACACCATGAGAGAAGCGAGGCAGCAATCTTTACTTTATGATTAAGTAAGGAGATTCCAACAATGTTCAAATTAGTAGAAGAAAAATATATATTTTGGCTTGAAATCCAAGAGGATGTTTTCATCGACTTAATGACTCTTGGAAATTAGTCACACAGAGCAGACAACATTGTGACACCCGAGTTGACCGTTTAAAACAGGGCTATTCAACTGACGGCCCGGGGGCCAAATTAGGCCCGCAGGTGAGCTCAGTTAGGCCCACCAATGGGTTCATTTTTAAATAAAACTAGATTTTAAACCGTAAAACAAACTTATAACGACAATAACTGTCTGGACCCTGGGCTCTTGGCTTTCAGTAAATGTGGCCCCCTGAGCAATTTAGATGAATAGCTCTGCTTTCAACCATCTCCTAAACTGCTGAATCTTCTTCAGAAAGGCTCTTTTCTGTCTAGATAAGTTGATCTGATCATCAGATAAACGTAAAACACAACCAAAGCTCCACATCAAGAACAAAACCAAAGAGTTTGAGGAACAATACGTGTAAACGCACAAAGAGAAAAAACTATTAATACACAAAAACAAACGAGATTGTTCTTAAACGTGCAGATTATTCTTGGATCTCTCCTTGAATCGAAGGCTCTTCATGAGTTCCTGCAGAATCGCAGGAAGTCGTTTCAAAAATAAATTTCACAGGAAATGAAAAGTGATCATGACAAAGACACAAATCAGTGTGAGCAGAAACGGTCTTTCAGTGACATGCAGGCTCTTCTTTATTATGTTTTGAATAAACAAGCAAGTCACCAAACAAACAAACAAACAACAAATAAATAAACACTTGGTACAACAAAGTTCAGTCAGGTCCTCGGGATGGTTTCTCTATGTTGAAATGTTTCGTCTTTCATCCAAAGGACTTCATAAATCCAAGGAGCCACAACAAACTCAGTCCTATAAGTAGCACACTCACGGAGTGGTGATGATATGATGGTTTCTGGAGTCTGCCCTCTCCCCCGTCAACTCATCTGAGGCAGCCATGGCCAAAGTGATTCAAAACATCAAAGTTCATGCTCAATAATCCAGATTAAAAAGTCAGGTCCAGAAGGATTGACCTGATTTAACTTTGTTGGATTTTTTAAATTTTTTAAACCTGATTATTGAGCATGAACTTTGATACTTGGGACAATTCTTGAATGAACACCCCCATCTAGTGGAAGCATCCAGCTTGTGCAGAAATTCAGACTGGTTCACAAAAATACGACCATTACAATAAAAAAAAAATAAAAAAACGTTTTATGATTGTAGTGGCATTGCTTCTCTCAGCGAGAAGGTTGCCGGTTCAAATCCCGGTCCGAGGGGGCCTTTCTGGATGGAGTTTGCATGTTCTCTCCGTGCATGTGTGGGTTTCCTCCGGGTACTGCAGTTAAAAACGACACATTGGTTTTACTTTGTGTTAAATAAAAACTTCCTATAATCATTCCTCTTTCTTATTTTTGCTTAATGTCATTTAGCTCTGCATGTCATCCCTGAAATTCTGATGAACAGAATCGTCCAAGCATGAACTGTGTCACAGAGTAAACACAATGAAAACACGTATTATCTGCAGCTTTGTTCAGGTGTAGTCTGCAGTTTCTGAAGTGCAGTCTGTAAGTTTTCTAAAAATATATTTTTAACATATTTCTTCACTCTGTCACTATCTACTGACAGACTGATGTTAGACAAAGTAATCTTTGAAAAAACTATAGTCCCCTTGCTTCTCCAGGTGTTACTAAAAGCATTTCTAAAAAGCCACAGTGACCCGCCGTTAACCAGCCAATAAAAACAGAGTTTGTAACCAGCCAATCTTTTTTTTCATGTTGTTTTCTAATGACAAAAATTAGAGGTGCTAGCTTTTAATGTAAAATGTAATTAAAACCTTTTTTCCCCTGAAGGCTGATACATCGATATGATCAAATATATCAGATTGTTTATTTAATTGTGGAGCAGGACTCCTCGGACACTTTCCATGTTTGTTCTCTTTGCTTTTCTTCTTTCCTGCTTTGAAAAACAGAGTTTTTAACCAGCCAATAAAAACAGAGCTTGAATTTGAATTTCAGCAGAGCAAGGGGGAGCAGAGCCATATATGGCTCTGAGGGGGAGGGACCAGAATGCTTTCCCTGTTGAAATTTCTTCTAAGTGCTGCGTTCTACAGAAACTGCAGACTGCACCTTTAAAATGGCTCAACACTATTAAAGAAAACATACATACAGTTGCATTAGTTAATACTGTGCATTCAGCAAGTACTTTTACTTTAATACTTTAAGTATTTTTAAAAGCAAGTACGTATATACTTTTACTTAAGTAAAAACATTAAGAGTACATTTTTGTCTGTTTATTTGTACTTTTACTCAGTGTTTGAGTACTTTCTCCATCACTGCATAAAAGTATCATTGTCTATTTATTTTTTGACTCACGAGTCAAAAGCTCTAATTTTCTAGAAAGAACTGTTTTATTTATCAACATACATATATTATATGCAGTACTATAACATTTGATGTTGTTTATGTAAGAATTTTAGTGTAAAAGTACAATGAAATCTTTTTTTTTTTTCATGTTGTTTTCTAATGACAAAAATTAGAGGTGCTAGCTTTTAATGTAAAATGTAATTAAAACTTTTTTTTTCCCCTGAAGGCTGATACATCGATATGATCAAATATATCAGATTGTTTATTTAATTGTGGCGCAGGACTCCTCGGACACTTTCCATGTTTGTTCTCTTTGCTTTTCTTCTTTCCTGCTTTGAGCTGCTGATCCTCATCAAAGTGAAGGCTGCACTTTCATTTTTTGCTGGTGGATGCTGACCTCTTGAGGTAAACCTTTTTTTTAATTTAAAAAGTCATTTAAACTAACTTGAGCAGTTCAGCAAACTTTCACCAGATGGCATCAGTGATTCTGAGAAGTCCTGCAGAATCAGCAAACAAAGCTCTGATGCGACACAATGCACGAAACTAAGACAAAATTTTAAGTTTGGTGTAAAAAAAAAAAAGGAAGCAAAATCATTCATTCTAAATTTCTGTCAAAAAGCTTATTAGACAGCATGTCTTTCAGTTTTAATCCTGTGCATTAAAAAGCTTGTTTATTAATGTAAGTTTAAAAAAAAAAAAAGTATTGATAACTCTAGTGTTCAAGCTGCTCACGTGCTTGTGTTTCAGGTATTTGTTGTCTTCCTGTTCACTGAGGGTGTTGCACATCATACCTGAAATGTCTCGTTAATATGTTATGGTCAATAAACAGATGTTTATGTTCATGTTTATTAAATTTGTTCTTTTTTTTTTTTTTTACAAAAGAAACAATACAAGACAATCCCATAAATGATAATGTACAAAATATTAAAAAATGAAAGGTAGCAGAAAGAAGAATAAATCTTATTATATCTGCCCCTTTTTTCCAACAATCAGATTAAACAATAATAATCTTCAATCAACAGTACAAAATGACTAACTCTTTCTAATTTTCTAACTAATACAATACACATTACGCTATTTCATATATATTTTTAACACATTCATTCATGTAACACATGTTTCAGAGTCTTTCACACAGAATCTCGTGCACGAAGCTGATTATTGCCTCGTTTGTTGCCATTGTGTTAAACTTCATGTAAACTGTGTTATCTGAGACATGTGAAGATGAAGATTCACAGCAGCCCTTGGGAAAAAAAAAATAAACAGA
>JBBPBX010015089.1:0-12550 GCA_038048925.1 Garcialebias charrua
TATCACACTGGAAGGTGTCCTTGAGCGTGAAGCCCTCCTGGATGGTAGTGCTGATATAACCATTATGTCGGCCAAGCTGTTCGAGGAGCTGAGGACCGCCGCTAACGGTGTTGACAGGCAAATACCCTTTGAGAAATGTGCTATTGAGCTACAGGGTCTCGCAGAGACGAGAACAACCCTAACAGCTATGGCTATGGTTCACATGCAGATTGGCGAAATGACACTACACCACCCGGTGTACGTGTCTAAACTTGACTCATTCCCATTTTTGGTTGGCCAAGATTTTATAAACCGCTTCGGCGCGATTGTAGATTATGGTCAACAGAAAATGTGGAGCACAGTGAGAAAACCCCTGCCAATAAAAGTGCCTCCTAGTTGTGATACAGACTGCCTAACCGCAGGTACCGCAGAGGACACAAGGGACTGCTCATCCGAGGACGAGAGCCCGGTAAGTGAACCTTCAACTACAGGTGAGACAGAAGAGACCCAAAAGTTGGACCAAACTCTGGCCCAACAAGAGAACCTCCTCTGTGAGCTGACACATTCAGCACTCACTGAACACTACCTACCACAGGTAGTGAAAGGTGTTGAGATCCAAGGATCCCACACCGAAGACGCTGTACTGTCCTCTGGGACAGGTAATTCGGCAATCAGCCAAGCTTTCGATGAAACCTTGGTTCAAGGGCATCTGAGTCCAGAAAATGACAGTCATCCAAACGCTGACAGTCACTTGGACATCATTGTTGCAGATTACGAGGACCCCTCATCAGACAAGAAGGGGGCAAACTCACATTACCTAACACAGGTAGAGAAAGGTGTTGAGATCCAAGGATCCCACACCGCAGACGCTGTACTGTCCTCTGGGACAGGTAATTCGGCAATCAGCCAAGCTTTCGATGAAACCTTGGTTCAGGGACATTTGTGTCTAGAACTAGTCAGAAATGACATAGTTTTTACAGACTCAAAGAGCCTCTCTTCAGTCGAGAGGTGGGAAGACATACACAACGACAGTGACCCGTCGCAGTCTGTACAATCAGACACACCTGCGACTGCGCCGACAGTTGTGACACACCTGAATTACACGGAAAGAGGTAAACGTAAGAAGATACGTTGGCCAAAACCTAAACGATTCCTGTGTACCGTCTTCTCTCAGCTGCGCGAACAGCTTAAACTAAACGGTGGCATCCTAACTTGTGCCCATGGACGGACGTCCTCACCTGTGTTCGTGGTCCCCCATGACCAAAGGGGGGTGATGTTAGGCCATGCCAAAGACAAAGATTTGAATGTACACCTCAGAAACACTTTTGCTTTCGCCCAGAAAAACCTGGAAAGATCCGCTGAAGGACGTAAGGCGTACTATGACCAAAAGGCCTCTCACAATGAACTCCAAGTGGGAGACAGAGTCTGGTACTATACGTTCGCCCCAGCAACCGGGAAAGGAGGGTCCGAGACCGGAACTCTCGCCCGCAAACTAATGCCCAGGTGGACTGGACCTCATCTGATAACAGACAAAGTGTCCTCAGTCATCTACGAAATCAAAATCAGCAAAGGCCGCAAAGAGCCAATTGCTAAATGGGTACATCGAAATCAGATCAAACCTTACAAGGCGTTCAATGACTCCACAAAAGACAAAGATCTCACAAACACACCGACTTCATGGGATAATAAGGTCGTACAAACACAAGTTAGTAAATAAACTAATCAGGTTTAAACTACCGTATTCTCCACCCTATAAGTCGCATTGTCCAATTTGAACTTAGAAACGCTAAGTCTAACACCCACAACAAAAAACTAACCTTAACAACCGTTTAAATCCACGAGATTTAACTTGACCTCGGTCATAAAAGTTGAGACCTGTTTTCTTGTGTGTTGCACTTTGGAACCTGACGACAAGAGTGTGTCGAAGCAGTGAAACGTTGTTTCCTTGTTGTTTAGTCATTACTGTTGTCGTTAGTTGAGATATTGTTTGGTTCTGAACACTCCCAGCCAAAAAGGTTTTGTATTAACATTGGTTAATGAATGATATGGATTTAACTATGCCAACATGCAGTTCGTTTTGTTAAATCTCAATCGTCGAAGAGTCAATGTAGTTTAAAGCTCCACTGACATGTTCTTTTAACTTTTCAAAAAATGGCACAACATATATAAATATTAAGATAGACCTCTGACCGTTTTTGCTAAAATAATGTTAAATGAATGAAAATTTCTCTCAAAATAGTTTAAAATTAGCGCCGTTTCTTTAGACCGTAAATCCGGATCTTCCGGTCACGTGTCAGCATTCCTGTTTGTGACGTCACGTCCGATACTGAACTCTGCTCAAACGACAAAAATATAGACGCATCCGTCGAATTTAGCCATTTAAAACTACATTATAGCGAAGCCAAATCGCTATAATGTAGTTTTAAATGGCTAAATTCGACGGATGCGTCTATATTTTTGTCGTTTGAGCAGAGTTCAGTATCGGACGTGACGTCACAAACAGGAATGCTGACACGTGACCGGAAGATCCGGATTTACGGTCTAAAAAAACGGCGCTAATTTTAAACTATTTTGAGAGAAATTTTCATTCATTTAACATTATTTTAGCAAAAACGGTCAGAGGTCTATCTTAATATTTATATATGTTGTGCCATTTTTTTGAAAAGTTAAAAGAAGATGTCAATGGAGTTTAAAGCTACTTAAGGTACCATAAACTACACTGGTCTCACAATTTCTAAATTGAACCGATTCGATCGTTTCTATTCTAGATTATCTATTCATTTTGATGAGTCTCGCCATAGACTTCAAAATTTATTAGGAATACCAAATCCTACGTCGTTCGTCTAAAAGACAACAGACATTTAGATCAAACTATATTTCATTTTTCTATTTTAGTTTAACCTAAACTAAGTAATGAATGGAGGAATAGTTTGGAATTAGAGGCCTTCGTTACAGAAGCCCTCCAAAATTTTATAGGTATAGATCCCTATATCTAATTTACAGATGCCCTCCAAAATTTTATAGGTATAGATCCCTATATCTAATTTTACAGAATTGATCCACCCCTTAATTGGTAAGTGTAGCTGATCTAAACCATGATAGCTTACATACCAGGTGCATATAGGTAAGGCTTAATGTAAAATCCCAATCATAAGCCCACCTAAAAACCACATAATTGCATGACACATAGAACCAGAGTGGCACTGACTGGAAACCAACCAGCCAACAACCTTCGATGTGGGGACCTGCAGCTCCAACGCTTGGTCTTCAACCTTCATCCAAGGGTCGCCTCCTCTGCGTCAATCGAGGGATCCCCTCTACATGCTGATTATGAAAACAATTGTTGCTGATCAATCAACAAAACTAATCGTTGTGGAATTACTGCTGTGGAATTACCGCTGTGGATTATAAGACTTTGTTTTCCAAAGGATCACAGACTTTGTTTTCCAAGAGTTAACAGACTCAGTTTTCCAAGGGATTAAAAGCTTTTCGCAATGGGATTACCTCCGAACAGTATGGAATTTCCAAAAACTTTATGGGATTATAATTTTTGATTTTTCTTTTCCACTTGCTGGATTACTTCAAGATCAAAGACAGTTCAAGGTTTCCTTTCGTGTTGGACCCCATCCCCAAGGACTGGCGATGGCTTCCAAAAGGGGGGAGATGTAGTGGGCATGACCGTGTCCACTTTGATACACCTTTGTACTTTTGAACTGTTCCAGAGATGACCTTTACTGACCCCTCAGTAAAGCAAGACATTTTACTACAAATTATTCCATTAGTTGTAATCTATACCATAGTCACCAAAAGAGACTATTTCTATCTTTGATTTTAGGCTGATGTGATCAAAAGAATAACTTTTGTCATTTTCATGATGTGTGCTTTTAAGCTGTGTTATTCTGTAAGAGTTAAACGGTGTTCACTGCTGTGTTAAAGTTGAAGTCTCGGGTCAGAGAGACCAGACGGTTTTGTTTAGAAAGTCAGAAGACAGTTAATCCGTTGTTTCTCATGAAAAGGGCTCCAGCTTGCTCTGTCTTTTCCTAAACAAATCTCTCTCTGCTGCTGGCTGTAACCTTGGGTCGTGATAACACAAGTGAACTGCTCGACTGGTCCGTGGACCAATGAAAAAGACACAAGTCTCATCTCTCATCTCATCTTTTTAAGTTCTAAGTTTTGCTGAAACGCTTCAGAGTTTGCTGGGAGCTTCAAAGAGATGTGAACTTTCCCAAAGAGCTGGGGTACGTTTGGTCAAGAGCTAACGACCTTCGTCTTCAGCTAAGGACTAAATAACATGCTGTTATGAGTCCACTTCGAACGAGCGTAAGCTCAAAACTTTGTTTATTCCTTCCTGGAATAAGTTTATCTTGAAGTCAGAGGCCTGAAGCTGACGCATTTTCTGATGGTCGATGCGGAACCCAGGAGACGTTGAAAACGTAAACGAATAACCTGCTCAGAGGTATTGGTTCCCACAAGGACCCGTGCATCTGAAAAGCTACAAGGTCTTCTCTCTTACCGGGCTGTCGTCAAAAGGTAAAGAGCTGTTTACAAACGTACCTGGATTTTAGCAGAAGTCGGATGAGAAGTGTCACTTTGGTAACATGCTCACGATAATTTCCTTTAACCCATCTTCCTCCTATTCTTTTCCCTCTCAATCTAAGCTGGAAACTATTTAAGCTAAAGAGCCCTCAGACTAAATATTGTGACATCACACTAAATGACTGTATTTGTGAAGAAAAAAAAAAAGGTTTACCTTGGTCCTAAATAAAGGGAACATAAATAAAATGTTTGTGTTAATATAAATACAAGAATGTCTTGTAGTTGTGTGTTTCAGTCTCAAAAGTATCCACTGGGAAAATTATCTGGGTCACGTGACTCACAGCTTTACCGGAGCTGATAAAAGGACAAGGGTTTGAGCGCTCCAGAGGGGTGTGGCAGGTGAAGACGCGTGCAGAGTCGCAGCGCACGGACCGGTGGAGCTCCCGAATCAACAGGACATCTGTAGTTGGGCTTCATGCTGAAGTTAGACCCAACTCAGGAGGGAAGGAGAAGACTTTCACAGATTGACTAAAGTGACACCCTGGGAAGGATCGGTCCGGATTCCCTGGAGCGATTTTGGAGGAGAGCGCTCCAGGTTGAAAGAAGGAAACAGCTGGGACAGACACAAACCCGGTGAGACGTTTCCTTATCATTTGTTTTATCCTCCTCCTGTCGTTGTGAGAGACTGGAGGATCATATGGGCCCCAACGAGTCTTTCATTTTTGAATATTTTTTGAGTGACTAACGGCCGACTTTTTTTCATGGGACAATTTATTATAATTAACGAGAGATCTCTCTGGGGGAAGTTTATGGGAACTTGAACTTTTTCAGAAACTTTATTATGTTAATGTAAATGTGCTTGTGTGTAACTAATTGTTTGAATCACAATTGGAACAGCTGATTTTTGTTTGATTAATACAGCCACGCCCTACGGCACCCTGAAGTTGACGTGTCCAAATTTATTTATTTATTCATTTTTTCTATAATGTTTATTTATGACGGTCTAGTGTTATACTCAGTTTCCTGATTACATTCAAAAATAGTTAAAAGAACTCTCTTGAGCGTGTACAAGCTCACGTTTAAAAAGGGAGATTGTTACAGTGGTGGCCCGTATGGGGAAACAATGTTTTTTGAATGTGTATTATTAAGCTGAGGTATCATATTTGACTGTTGTTGTTGTTTGGGGTTTTGTTAAAAAAAGAAAAAAAGGAAAGAAAAAAAAATCATTTTGCATCAAGAGTGATAACTTTATTGATATAATGGAAGAAAATCCCTCACAACTAACTGAAGCTGAGGTAGAGGGTTCACTGCAAGGAGCAGATGGAGTAACATGTCCTCCTTTAGAAACTGATTTAGCAGGTAGTTGTCCAAGAGATGATGCTTGGGTAACCCGTAGAAACCCTGTGGGGGAAATAACTTCTTTACTTAGTTCATTATATGCTTCAGATGAAGAAAGTGATGATGAGGAAGAAGATGATGATTTACCATATTTCTCACAAGCAGACCTATTTAAGCTTAAAGATGATTTGAAAACAGTGGGGGAGAAGGTTAACACTTTGGAGGGAAATTTTCAGGACTCAGTGAGCAGTGCTTTAAATCGAGAGCAAAATATAAGAACATATATAGACAAAAATGTGGAGGCATTAGAACAGCTGATGATTACTACCTTACAAGAGTTTGAGGGAAAATTAGTTCAGTGTTTACAGCGACGTGATGAGAAGTGGAAGGTAGAGGTGGAGAAATTGAAGCGCGCACATCGATCTACTGCTACCCGACCCCTTATTAGTGCTGAACACAATTTGGATCTGTCTGCTGACCAAAGGACACACTTAATGGCTCCTTCAACTGTACGGCTGCCAGCAATGTTTACTTCAACATGTCAGAAGTCAAACTTACCCCATTCCACCCAGCCAGCTACTTATCTACAAAATGTCTATCAGCCGAGTTCAAGTTCATGCTCTGATCCCAATCGACCTGCAACTGTCCCTACTGAGATGCTTACAGCTATACCATCCTCCAGTAGTGTGACACCTACGCTTCACACACTTGTCCCTCTCACATCTGGGAGAATACCAGCAGTTTATGCCAAGCCTCCCATCCACATGGACTTTCCCTCATTTGCAGGGGCACGAGAGGTGGCTGATGTGTTGAACTTCATTGACCAGTGTGAAACTTTCTTGTCGGTGAGACCACTCTCTGACCCTGAATTAATTGGGGCTTTAACTGGTGTCTTGAAAGGACCTGCTCACAGCTGGTGGTGTGTGGCCAAGAATGGAATCCAGAACTGGATGGAATTTAAGGAAGCTTTCTATGCTGCATTTCTTCCCCCAGACTACCTCGCGGAGGTGGAAGAAAAACTACGGGACATGGTGCAGTTACCGGAGCAGTGTTTGAGGGACTTTGCCTTCGACTATCGGGCCTTGTGTTTAAGGTGGAAGCCAGATATCTCTGAAGCCGACCTAGTAAGAAGGATCCTAAACAACTGCAATCCTAAACTGGCTGGTTGCCTCAGAGGAACTGTCACCACGATGGACCAGCTGGTTACCGTTGGGTCCCAGGTGGAAAGAGACTGTGCAGGAGCTAAGGCCTATTGGGGGAAAGTTGACCAGCAAAAGACCAAAGGAAAAGCACCAGGAAAACAACATCCTAAAGGGAACTTCAAAAGACCAGCAGATGTGGTGTCTGTTGTACAACGAGGCCAGAGGATGTCGTCTTCCCTTTTATATGTTCCCATAGAAATCCGAGATAAGACATGTAACGCTGTCCTGGATACCGCCTGCACATTCACACTGATGAAGCATAGCCTGTGGCAGGAAATGGCTCAGGCAGATGAACAATTAAAACGAGCTGACAACCAAAAGTTTGCCCTAGCCAATGGAAAAACCTACAGTGCTTTGGGAAAAACAACTATTCTGTACTGTTGGCATGGAATGATGTGGGCTTTGGACACATTTATTGTAGAAGACACTAACCTCACATTTCCCATTATTCTAGGGTTGGACTTTTTGACAAAAACATCGACTATTATTAATCTGGGTGATAACACATATGGAGTCAAAGGCCCCCGGGGTTATTCATTTTACCCCTTCATGGCTTCACCACCAAGCACTTCCTCAATGGGTCTGGGTCCATCACACGTGAGCCTGATTGTGGCTTTGCCCATAAGAAACACAGATGACTTCCCAGCAGACTTGAGAACAACAGTTTTGAATCATCCACCAGAGATTACCCAACTTCTTCAAACCTGGCCCACAGTGTGCACCGATACTTTGGGAAAAACATCTATGGAAGTGCACAACATTTACACCACAGATGAGTTGCCAGTTCGAGCAAGAGCCTACAGGGTGTCACCCTTTAAACGACAGATAATCAAAGACCATATTGAAAAAATGCTTCATGACGGCATCATTGAGCCCTCTCAATCTTCTTGGGCTTCTCCGGTGGTTCTTGTCCCAAAACCTGATAAGACGTTCAGGTTTTGTGTGGATTATAGGGCCTTAAATGCTAAAACAAGACAGGATGCCTACCCCATGCCTCTAATCCATGAGTTGCTGGAATCCATGAATGGAGCTTCAGTGTTTAGCACTTTGGATTTGAAATCAGGCTACTGGCAAATGGCTGTGGCTGAAGAAAGTAAAGCCAAAACGGCAGTAATAACAGCTTTTGGATTATATCAGTTTAAATGTATGCCTTTTGGACTGAAGAATGCTGGTGCCTCATTTCAGAGACTAATGGAAAGGGTGCTTGGAGACCTGAGAGGAAAAATTTGTTTTGTTTACATAGATGATGTGATCATTTTCTCTCCTACACCAGAACAACATATAAAAGATTTGGAGGAAGTTTTTGCCAAATTACACCAAGCAAACTTGACTTTAAATCTGGGAAAATGCAACTTCTTTCAACCAGAACTCAAATTTTTGGGTCATATAGTGACTGGGAGTGGGGTTCGGGTAGATCCAAGTAAGAGCCTGGCAATCACAAATTATCCCGTACCCACTGATAAGAAATCACTTCAGCGATTCTTGGGGTTGGTAGGCTGGTACCACAAATTCATTTCCCATTTTGCTGACATAGCTGCACCTTTATACCATCTTCTCAAAAAAGCCAACAATTGGGAATGGTGTCCAAACTGCCAGCAAGCATTTGAACATTTAAAACGAGTCCTGGTAGAGGCTCCCATATTAATGCAACCCAACTTCCAACTGCCATTTGAGATACACACAGATGCCAGTGATGTTGGACTGGGTGCGGTACTTGTGCAAATGACACCTGAGGGAGAGAGAGTCATTGCCTTTGCATCCAGAACCCTGAGGGGTGCGGAGTGTAATTATTCCACCTCAGAGAAAGAATGCTTGGCTGTTGTGTGGGCTGTTGAGAAGTGGCGGCATTTCATAGAAGGATCAGAGTTCACTTTATATACTGACCATGCAGCATTAACTTGGGCATTTAATTGTACAAAGGCAACCTCTCGCTTGACCCGATGGGTGCTTCGGTTGCAAGAATACCACTTCAAAATCAAATACAGAAAAGGTTTACATAACTTGGTTCCTGACGCGCTGTCAAGAGCAGTGTGTGAAATCCCCAGGGCGTACATTGCAGCGACCATCTCTAAATCTGGGTCAGAGTTACCTTTGGCACTGGCTGACATCAAGGAGGCTCAGGCGAAAGATTCCACCCTGCTTGACATGGTTCAATCATCTGCTAATAAGAACCCCAACAGAATAGGGTTCTGTAAAGTCCAGGATGTCTGGTACAGGAAGTCTTTGGTCACGGACCAAGGAGAAAAGTTTCAGCTGGTTGTACCCAAGTCTATGATAACCCAGTTTCTCAGTTATTTTCATGACCATCCTCTAAGTGGACACTTAGGGAAACTAAAAACATTGTTAAGGATACTGGAAGTAGCCTGGTGGCCCACAGTCAGGAAAGACGTCTGGGCCTACATTAAAACCTGTGTCACCTGCCAAAAATATAAACCGGACAATCAGAAGCCAGCGGGGCTCATGCAGCCTACTACAGTGACCGAAGCATGGGAAAAGATCGGCATTGACTTGATGGG
The DNA here is from genome assembly GCA_038048925.1 of Garcialebias charrua. NCBI lineage: Eukaryota > Metazoa > Chordata > Actinopteri > Cyprinodontiformes > Rivulidae > Garcialebias > Garcialebias charrua. Next base: position 9,572 of record JBBPBX010015089.1, read on the forward strand.
TCCTCTTCCCCGAAGCAAGAAGGGAAACAAATACCTGTTGGTAATCGTGGACTATTTCACTAAGTGGGTAGAAATGTTTCCACTGAAAGACAGCAAAGCTCAGAAAATTACCAGCATCTTAAAGAATGAAATATTTACCCGTTTTGGTGTTCCTCGAGAGCTGGTATCAGATCGTGGCCCTCAATTTACGAGCCACGAGATGGAAAATCTCTGTCGCACTTGGGGTGTGATTCAAAAGTTCACTACAAGCTATCATCCCCAAGCCAATCTTACTGAACGGTCAAATAGAACAATCAAAACAATGATATCCTCCTTTGTGGGAGAACACCATATCAACTGGGATAATTGGATCCAAGAGTTTAGGTTTGCCATCAACGCTGCACAGCATGAGACAACTGGAAAGTCGCCGGCCGAGCTTACTCTTGGTCAACCTCTCAAAGGTCCATTGGAGAGAATCATTGGCCACTCTCCTAGTCCTCAGCAGACACACTATAAATTCCTGGATAGACACAAAGAAATGATTGAACAGGTTAAGCGGAAGATAGGGTTGAACCAGGCCCGACAAGCTAAGTATTATAATGCCCGTAGGAGAAGTGTACAGCTCTTGCCGGGAGACTTAGTCTGGGTTCGGTCCCATCCTCTCTCCAAAGCCTCTGACAGATTTTCCTCAAAGCTAGCGCCTAGATGGTCAGGTCCAGCTGTTGTGAGGAAACAATTAGGTCCTGTGAATTACCAGATACAGTGGACAGACCAGAATAAAAAAATAGATACAGTTAATGTGGTGAATCTAAAACCCTATTATGGAGTTCAGGTCCAGGTGCCTCCGGCAGGGGGGGGGGGGATCTGTGACATCACACTAAATGACTGTATTTGTGAAGAGAAAAAAAAAGGTTTACCTTGGTCCTAAATAAAGGGAACATAAATAAAATGTTTGTGTTAATATAAATACAAGAATGTCTTGTAGTTGTGTGTTTCAGTCTCAAAAGTATCCACTGGGAAAATTATCTGGGTCACGTGACTCACAGCTTTACCGGAGCTGATAAAAGGACAAGGGTTTGAGCGCTCCAGAGGGGGTGTGGCAGGTGAAGACGCGTGCAGAGTCGCAGCGCACGGACCGGTGGAGCTCCCGAATCAACAGGACATCTGTAGTTGGGCTTCATGCTGAAGTTAGACCCAACTCAGGAGGGAAGGAGAAGACTTTCACAGATTGACTAAAGTGACACCCTGGGAAGGATCGGTCCGGATTCCCTGGAGCGATACTGGAGGAGAACGCTCCAGGTTGAGAGAAGGAAACAGCTGGGACAGACACAAACCCGGTGAGACGTTTCCTTATCATTTGTTTTATCCTCCTCCTGTCGTTGTGAGAGACTGGAGGATCATATGGGCCCCAACGAGTCTTTCATTTTTGAATATTTTTTGAGTGACTAACGGCCGACTTTTTTTCATGGGACAATTTATTATAATTAACGAGAGATCTCTCTGGGGGAAGTTTATGGGAACTTGAACTTTTTCAGAAACTTTATTATGTTAATGTAAATGTGCTTGTGTGTAACTAATTGTTTGAATCACAATTGGAACAGCTGATTTTTGTTTGATTAATACAGCCACGCCCTACGGCACCCTGAAGTTGACGTGTCCAAATTTATTTATTTATTCATTTTTTCTATAATGTTTATTTATGACGGTCTAGTGTTATACTCAGTTTCCTGATTACATTCAAATATAGTTAAAAGAACTCTCTTGAGCGTGTACAAGCTCACGTTTAAAAAGGGAGATTGTTACAATATGTTTAACATCCAGTATTTATGTCTGTTGTTGTAATTCAAGTGTGCTGATGTTTTAAATTACAAGAAAGTGAAATCATGTCAATCAAGTGTAATGGTGTTAATTTAGTGATTTATCTTAAATAAATGGTAGTGTCTTTGGCATACCAACTAAGTTAACGTCTCTGTCACTTAATGGCTTTGTTTATTTATCCATCATAAAGATCACAGAAATATTGGGTAAACTGAAAAAGAAAAGAATCCGTGAAATTACTATTCAATCTGAATAAGTAGATTAATTAAGGATAAAGAGGTCAGCTTAATACTGACCCCTGTTAAAATCCTTTAGTTACATCTGGGTGACACTATATGTGTTTAAAGACACAATATATGGTCTCCTTCATGTTTCCTTCATCATCAAAGACTTCAATGCCATCCCGGACCTGAACGAGTGTTTGCAGAACTCCGCCGTTCCGTTTGGATCCTGAGAGGAAGGGAAGCTGTAAAACGCCATCAGCACAGCTGCATTGAGTGTAGGAGATGGAAGTCTAAAACTGCTTCCCAACAAATGGTTGATCTACCAGTAGCCAGACTCCAGCTGTTCAAACCAGCCTTCTATTTCACCGGCATGGATTGTTTTGGGACTTTTTTTTTGTCAAACTGGGACGTCGCCAAGAGAAAAGGTGGGGAATTTTATTCAAGGGCCTTACCACCAGGGCTGTCCACATCACAAGTCTTTCGGAGGAAAGACGAAACGTTTCTACAATTATTTTTTTTTGTAAATGTCATGGGGACCAGACTTAACTTTTTAGATAGATATGATTTAAACTATTTTAGAGCTGTTTCTGTAATCCCAATATCATATTCAAGCCTCTGAAGTAAAATACGGTATTGTGATCAACTGTATCAAATGCAGCACTGAGGTCTAACAGGACCAGTATAGACACAAGTCCATTGTCTGAGGCCATGAGACTATCATAAGTGACTTTTACTAATGCTGTTTCTGTGCTATGATGAACTCTAAACCCTGACTGAAACTCTTCAAACAGATTATTTCTTTGTAGATGTTCACGCAACTGACCTGCAACTATTTTCTCTAGAATTTTTTAGATGAAAGTTAGGTTAGATATAGGTCTATAATTGGTCAGAATGTCTGAATCAAGGTCAGACTTCTTAAGTAAAGGTTTAATTACAGCAATCTTAAAGCGCTGTGGTA
>JBBPBX010015089.1:19071-49979 GCA_038048925.1 Garcialebias charrua
CATATAAGTCACACCTTTTTTCCTAAATTGCATGCCCTGTGGCTTATAGGGTGAAGTGACATATTTATGGATTTTTTCCCATATTTTTAGACCAATTTTTGGCTCAGATATGACCGTTTTTCATTTTGACAAAAAATGGTGCAGTACCACTTTCGGCCGCCAGGGTCCACCGACCGTTCCTGGCTCATGTGTCCGAAGGAAGCCTCCTCTGGTCGGACTCACTCTGTCGCAGCCCGGCCTCCTGCTCTCTGGAGCTCTGACACTTCCAGAGAGTCCACCGATCATTCCCGGCTCATGTGTCTGAAGGAAACCTCTGGTCGGACTCACTCTGTCACAGCTTGGCCTCCTGCTATGGAGGTATGAACTACTGTTAGATCAGTGTTTTTTAGCAAAATAGCTCATGAAGCACACGACAGATTTTGTTGAAACTTACAGAAAGTAATCACTAGATGGACATTTACACACTGTTAGCTGTCTGAGATTTTTGAGCTAAAATTCGATGTTTAAAGGTTCAGTCTGCAGTTTCTGTAGAACATCAGCACTTAGAAAAAATTTCAACAAGCAAAGCATTCTGATCCCTCCCCCTCAGAGCCATATATGGCTCTGCCCCCTTGTGGTCTGTTAAAATTCAAATTCAAGCTCTGTTTTTATTGGCTGATTCAAATTCAAGCTCGGTTTTTATTGGCTGGTTACAAACTTTGTTTTTATTGGCTGGAAAATGGCGGGTCACTTTTTCTTTTTAGAAATGCTTATTTACCACCTGGAGAAGCAAGGGGACAATATTTTTTTTTGTTTTTTTCAGAGATTACCTCTCTAACATCAATCTAGTGACAGAGTGAAGAAATATGTTAAAAATATATTGTTAGAAAAGTTACATATAGCAGCTTTAAGAACCGTAAATGTGTAGTGGTTAGCTCTGTGTTTTTCCGGGTACTATTTACCAAAATAGCTCATAAACCACAGGACAGATTTTCATTAAACGTACATAAAGTAATCACTAGATGGACATTTACAAACTGTTAGCTGTAGGAGATTTTTGAGCTAAAATTCAATTTATTTATAATTTATTTTCGCAGCGTGCACGACCGTTTGGAAGACGTCAAAGCAAAACAATTTAAATTCAGCTGATTTGACAATTACGTGCATTTATTAACACTAGAAGTCCCAGAGAAGGGTCATTCAACATTTCTACCTTTGGAACCCAGAGACGGGTCGAGTGACCCGAAGGATTTTAGCTAACATCCTATAATGAGCTGTTAACAGGCGCTTTTGTTTTGTAAATAAGGCCATTACTGGCGCACCACAGGAGGGGGCACACTAATTTGACTAAGGCTGCGCTTTTTTGCGCAAGTGAACTTGGCTTCTAAATCCCCCGGTCCCTTTCAGTGGGCTACATATGTTGGTCCGTCACTTGACCTCAGGTCATGTGACCTATGTTGGTCCGTCAGTTGACTTCATGTTGTGTGACCTGTGCTGGTCCGTCACTTGACCTTAGGTCATGTGACCTGTGTTGGTCCGTCACTTGACCTCAGGTCATGTGACCTGTGTTGGTCCGTCAGTTCACCTCAGGTCATGTGACCTGGTCAGTCCGTCAGTTGACCTCAGGTCATATGACCTGTGTCGGTCCCTCAGTTGACCTCATGTCATGTGACCTGTGTTGGTCCGTCAGTTGACTTCATGTTGTGTGACCTGTGCTGGTCCGTCACTTGACCTCAGGTCAAGTGACCTGTGTCGGTACGTCAGTTGACCTCATGCCATGTGACCTGTGTCGGTACGTCAGTTGACCTCATGCCGTGTGACCTGTGTCGGTCCGTCAGTTGAACTCATGTCGAGTGACCAGTGTCATTCCATCAGTTGACTTCATGTTGTGTGACCTATGTAGGTCCGTCAGTTGACCTCAGGTCAAGTGACCCGTGTTGGTCCGTCAGTTGACCTCATGTCGTGTGACCAATGTCGGTCCGTCAGTTGACCTCATGCCGTGTGACCTATGTCTGTCTGTCACTTGACCTCAGGTCATGTGACCTGTGTCGGTACGTCAGTTGACCTCAGGTCATATGACCTGTGTCGGTCCCTCAGTTGACCTCAGGTCATGTGACCTGTGTTGGTCCGTCAGTTGACTTCATGTTGTGTGACCTGTGCTGGTCCGTCACTTGACCTTAGGTCATGTGACCTGTGTTGGTCCGTCACTTGACCTCAGGTCATGTGACCTGTGTTGGTCCGTCAGTTCACCTCAGGTCATGTGACCTGTGTCAGTCCGTCACTTGACCTCAGGTCATGTGACCTGTGTCGGTCAGTCAGTTGACCTCAGGTCATGTGACCTGTGTCGGTCCATCAGTTGACCTCAGGTCATGTGACCTGTGTCGGTACGTTAGTTGACCTCATGCCGTGTGACCTGTGTCGATCCGTCAGTTGACCTCATGTCGAGTGACCAGTGTCGTTCCATCAGTTGACTTCATGTCGTGTGACCTATGTCGGTCCGTCAGTTGACCTCAGGTCATGTGACCTGTGTCGATCAGTCAGTTGACCTCAGGTCATGTGACCTGTGTCGGTCCGTCAGTTGACCTCAGGTCATGTGACCTGTGTCGTCCGTCAGTTGACCTCATGTCGTGTGACCTGTGTCGGTCCGTCAGTTGACCTCAGGTCATGTGACCTGTGTCGGTCCGTCAGTTGACTTCATGTCATGTGACCTGTGTTGTTGTGTCAGTTGACCTCAGGTCATGTAACCTATGTTGGTACGTCAGTTGACCTCATGCCGTGTGACCTGTGTTGGTCCGTCAGTTGACTTCATGTCGTGTGACCTATGTCTTTTTGTCAGTTGACCTCAGGTCATGTGACCTGTGTTGGTCCGTCACTTGACTTCATGTTGTGTGACCTGTGCTGTCCGTCACTTGACCTCAGGTCATGTGACCTGTGTCGGTCCGTCAGTTGACCTCAGGTCATGTGACCTATGTCGGTACGTCAGTTGACCTCATGCCGTGTGACCTGTGTCGGTCCGTCTGTTGACCTCATGTCGAGTGACCAGTGTCGGTCCGTCAGTTGACTTCATGTCATGTGACCTGTGTCTGTCCGTCAGGTGACAGACAACAATAGGTCAAGCATGTTTTAGAACACAGCAATGGGCCACCTGCATGTGCCGGCACGCACCGTATATACATGCGCCAAGGACAAGGAGAGAGACAGTACTTGTAAGCAAAATAATTTATTTGACAGAACATCAAAGTTACAGGATAGTCAGCACAGCAGAATGAGACAATTTTATGCATAAAACTGTTCTGGAGCAGACAAAGCTTTCCGTTCAGTGGATATCCCAAAATGTTCAACTGTGAGATAACTTCAGGGTCTGTTATGTGTGAATTCAGGTCAGGGCCTCTCTTCTGACTAAGGGGGGAAGTGCAAGCAGAGTCTTACTTACCTGGTGGAAACATTGGAATGCAGTTTGTGCAGTCTGGTGTGGTGGGGGTGTCTGAGTTGTGTGCACGCATATTTATAACAAAAGGCAGTTAATGGCCCACTAATGTGGACCCATTAATGGTTGGTTTGGACTAAGTGTCTTTTGACCCTCTTTCAGGACTTCTGGGGGAGGTCGAAAATCCTGGGACTTCTAGTGTTAAGGAACGGTTTGGCTAAGACACATCTTTGCTATAATTTTCAGCAAACAAACAATAGTTTTTACCGTGTTAATCTTGTTAAAGTCCTTCCGTGTGGCAACCATTTGCATCAGAGCTAACCACCGGCCCACATTTCGGGTTGTCAGCGGTGACACGTAACATAAGCGACGCGTCAGCGGTGACGCATAATAGATGCGACTTATAGGGCGAAGCAACATACAGGTATTTATGGATTTTTCCAATTTATTGGACATATTTGGACAAAGCGACTTATAGGGCAGTGCGACTTATCGGGCTGAAAATACGGTATATATATATATATATATATATACACATAAATATATATGCAGTCTGTGTGCATGTGTGTAGTTATAAACCTTGGAAAAGAATAGTCTTGCACAACTTTCGACGTATGATTCAGTGCTTAGTGATTCACTCTGTGAGGCATAAAAGTCCAACTCTCAGAGGAATGGGCGTTGGGCAGCCACATGACTGCCTAGCTCTGTCAAAGACCTGTCCTGTTATTCAGTGGCAGGAAGTCTGTCAAAAAATATATTAAAATTAGACCTGTTGAAATTATTGTGTTATTTGCGTTATTTTATTTATTTTGACACGATAAAATAAAATAACGCAACGATTATTTTGAAAAGCTCCCCCTCGGTTGCCGTACCTCACTTCCGGTTGCTCGGGAAAGCTAGCAATGGATGAAAGGAAGAGACGGTATTAAATGAACAATTTCGCTTTAAGTTGTTACCAGATGGTGCTTTGGACAAAACCAAAGTAATTTACGTATATTGCAAAGGTGTATTCAATTATCCCCGAAGCAATTCATCTCTCACATCACCTGAGGGCGAAACATCCTGGTGTGGCAGCGACGTCACATAAAGGAGGTCTCCAACAGACAACGATGCAACAGTTTGGAGCGAGAGGTGGGCCGCTGACTAAGGTAGCCACCAACAAAATAACTGAGACTATTGCTCGTTGGGTTGCTAAAAACTGTGTCGACCTATAAATATTGTGAGGACGCAGGACTGAGGGATGTGATTCGGGAGGCGTCGGGGGACTCTGCTTATCAGCTACCTGCAAGGTCAACCGTAATGTCTAGAATAGAGATGTTGTACAACAACCAGAGGGCGATTCAGCAAACTCTGTTAGAGCAAGCTGAGCTTGGAAAGCTTAAGAAGTTGGAGGAGCCATGCAGGTATGTTTTTATTTCTTTTTCCTTGTAGTGAAGTTGATATTGGTTAAGTCAGTGGGCCAGTTCAGCTCTGTAAATAAACAAACCAACTGTGTGTGTGTTTTTCTGCATATTTAAATTATTGAAAATTTATGATTTAGTTGAATATAGTATTTTACAAGTCATGTATAAAGCGCATTAACAATATTACCCCAAAATATTCAATTAAAATGTGTTTACAAAAGAGAGTCAATAATAAAATAAAAACATAAAATATAATTCTTCTTTCTGATCCCTTTTCATTCAGTGTTTTTCTTTTTGATGAATTTGCTGAATGAATGAATAAATGAATAAAATTAAATTAAATTAAAGCTCTAATGATTTTTTTAAATTCAACCTTTATTTACACAGGTTAGTCTCAATGAGCCTCAAGGACTCATTTGCAAGAGAGACCTGATTATTGTTTTTTAATTTGTGTTTTCACAGGTATGTCACAGAAACTCAGGGTGGACAGAAGTACATCTCCTGTTCTGTGGCGCTGCCTGCCTTCTGCCACATGTTCAGAGTCAAGGAGCCTTCAGATGATGATACTGTCAACATACTGCGATTCAAGAAGGCCTTTTGTGAAGACCTGGCTCAATGAAAGAAGAACTTCAATCTCACTTGGCTCAAGAATGCTACTGCACTTGATCCCAGGTTCAAGGACTTAAAATGTCTGCCTAAATCTGAGAGAGACGAAGTGTGGAGTTCTTTAAACAATTTGTTCAAAGAGGGTAGAAATGCCCAGATCTAAGGTGCTTGAACAGCAGGGGAAGCACCACTAAAGAAGAGGAAGATGTCCATCTTCTTGCTTGCATCATGTAATTCAGACACAGACAATGAGGCAGACTCCATTCAGTCTACACTGGAACGCTACAAATCAGAAAGTAAAAACAAAACAATAAAGGTTAGGACTTAACTGATGAATGAATCCATCTTTATTATAAGTTGCCTTAAAGTGTTTAATCACGATTAATCACAATTCATTTTAAAACGGATTTGCGATTAATTAGTTAATTTGTATTAATCGATCAACAGTCCTAATTAAAATATAAATTGTGAAAATTGTGAAAAATTACAGAGAGACGGGGTGTAGGAGACACTGTGCTCAGCCAGGCACGCAGCAGGCACCTGACTGTTGTTTGTGCTTATGCGCCAAACAGCAGCTCAGATTACCCACCCTTTTTGGAGTCCATAGAGGGGGTATTGGAGGGTGCGCCTCCTGGGGACTCACTTGTTCTACTGGGGGACTTCATCGCTCACATGGGCAATGACAATGAGACCTGGAGGGGTGTGGTTGGGAGGAACGCCCCCCTGATCTGAATCCGAGTGGTGTTCTGTTATTGGACTTCTGTGCTCATCATGGATTGTCCTTAACGAACACCATGTTCAAGCATAAGGGTGTACATATGTGCTCTTGGCACCAGGACACCCTAGGCCGCAGTTTGATGATTGACTTTGTTGTCGTCTCATCTGAACTGCGGCCACATGTCTTGGAAACTTGGGTGAAGAGAGGGGCGGAGCTGTCCACTGACCACTACCTGGTGGTGAGTTGGCTCCGATGGTGGGGGAGGATGCCGGTCAGACCTGGCAGACCTAAACGTATTGTGAGGCTCTGCTGGGAACATCTGGCAGAGGCTACGTTCACACTGCAGTTCTTAATACTCAATTCCAATTTTTTTTTTAAATCCGATCTTTTGGTGTGAACGTTCACACTACATTTTAAATGCGACCAGCATCAGACCTGCATGACTCCAGTGTGAATGTTCTACGTTGCAGAAGCGGCCCGCATGCGCAGAAGAAAACATAGCGCGTTGATCAGTGCAGCTGTAGAAGTGAGGAAATATTAAAAATGAGCTGCAGCTGTGTTCTGCTCCACGCCTCTTTTGGATCCGTGCTGCAGCTCATGTCTCGCGAGTTGCTTGTTTGGGCTTGTTTTCATGGGGCCGGTCGCTTGTTTTTGTCCCGAGATCTGTCAACACTGCTGACGCAGCACCCTGTGTTTGAGGAAGTAAATATGGACGTGAGCGACAGTTTTCAGTGTGTGTTAGTAATTTTGAAGTTGTTGTCCAATCGGGGAAAGCTAAACATCCAAATGATTAAAGGCAAAAACTGAGAAGAAAGCAAGCGAGTGGTGTGTGCGTCGGTCTCACTGCAAGTACAGAGAGCTCGTCCCCCCCTAGCCCCCACCCCGCTCTGAGCTGCGTGTCCCCTCTGTCTGTACAAACACGCGCGGGCTCAATTAAATGAGCCGCACGTGTTCTGAAAAAGTCAGATGTAAGTCACATGAGCGTTCAGACTGCAGTCGCTTTGAAAACATCAGATATATATCCGATTTAAAACCACATACTGAAACGGCCTGGGTTGGATTTGAAAACATCGGATTTGTTGTATTCAGACTGTCATAAAAAAATCGGATATGGGTCAGATGGGGCAAAAAATCGGATTTGGGTCGGATTTGCCTGCAATGTGAACGTAGCCAGAGTCTCCCGTAAGATGGAGCTTTACCTCCCACCTCCGGGAGAGCTTTGAATATGTTCCGAGGGAGCGGGGGACATTGAGTCCGAGTAAGCCATGTTCCGTGCCTTTATTGTCGAGGCGGCTTATCGGAGCTTGTTACGACTGGAAACAACCAAAACATATTTATTGGGCACTGGACACAGAAGAAGTTTTAACAAAAGTTTTATTAAACTAAAAGTAAGCGCTTCCAAGCTGGCGAGGTCCTCCCTGGCTTCTCCCACCAGGCCCGGAGCGTCTTCTCCTGGTTCAGCGTCAAATAAAAGGAACATTTAAATAAGGAAAAGTTCAAACAAATGGTGGACTCGTGAGTTTGGCCAAAAAGAATAAAACGCCACCCAAGGCAGACCCAACCCCAATACGGGGCCGTCGTGTCTCCCCAAGCGACGATCTGTCTTCCCAAAAGTCCCTAAACAAACAAAAAACAAAAACTGGTCTACTAACACTCACGCAGTCAAAAGCACAACTAAAAAGTAAAAGAGAAAAGGTAACTGTCCTTCACTGTTAACCTCAGCTGTCCCCCTCTGGGACAGCTGCATAGACACTGCCCTCAGCGTCTCCCAATAATGAATCAGTCAAGCCTCACTGGCACAGGCACAGGTTCACACCTCCTATGTTTAGGCCAAAGTTTCAGCCAGCACTTTAGGTGCCTCAACCTACATAGAACTCTACTTCAAACAGTCAGAGTCACTTCAAGAGCTCAAACAGCTTAGCTACTACTCCCCCTGGAGCAAACTCACCAACAAGCAGGGAGGGTGGAGATCTCCCAGAGTCAGTATACCACATAGAACCTCAGCTGACTTCTGGTGTTCTTTCCTACACCAGCCTCTACTTGATCAACAAGCCAAACTTTATATCAAGACTCCACACTTGCTCCCAGCAAGCCTCCACATTGCTCAAGGCACTGCCTGAGAAATATAAAGGCAGGACCTGCGGGTGAACACCTGTGCTGCCTAATTAAGCTTGATTATCAGAAAACTGAATAAAAGAACAGGATGGTGCAGTGAGCTTAGACTGGTGTTTTAAAATATTTAAAAACCCTGGGGTACAGAGCTGTGGCCGCAAGGTTGTTGGTGCCTGTCATGATGGCAACCCTCGAACCCGGTGGTGGACACAATCGGTGAGGGATGCTGTCAGGCTGAAGAAGGAGTCCTATTGGGCCTTTTTGGCCTGTGTGACCCTGGAAGCAGCTGATGGGTACCGGCATTCCAAACGGCATGCAGCTCGGGTGGTTGCTGAGGCAAAAAATCAGGCATGGGAGGAGTTCGGAGAGGCCATGGAGAATGACTTCCGTACAGTTTCTGGTCCACCATCCGGCATCTCAAGGGGGGGGGGGTGGTATGCCACCAACACTTTTTATAGTGGGGGCGGTGTGTTGCTGACCTCAACTTGGAATGTCGTGAGTCGAAGGGCAGAGTACTTCGAAGACCTCCTCAATCCCACCGGCACGTCTTCCACTAAGGAAGTGGAGCCTTTGGACTTTGGGCTCTCCAATCTCTGGTGCTGAGATCACCGAGGTGGTTAAAAAGCTCCTCGATGGCAGGGCCCCATCAGGGAATTTCCACCTTCAACCAGAGTGAACCAGCTGAATAATCATTCTTTCATCATTTCAGGACTTTTGGATTCTCATTAGCGTTGACCTTGGCTATTCCCCGACATCCCTCGAGAATGTTTACGGATCTCATTGGAGGGAGCTGGCTGATTATTCTATCCTTATCAGAACTCTTACAGTGCCCTCGAGAGCTTCTATGAACATTGCTCATCGTTCTTGGTGTGTCTCTCCCCCTCTGCAGAATGTCTATGTCACTATGTCCTTATTTGTGCGAGGTGTTTTTTAATATTAGAATTTTTTTCTCAGGCAAGAAGAAAGGTTTTAATAGGAATTTTTTTCCTCCATTTCCTAATGTGCCCAGTTTCATTACTTTTTTGTCTGTCTAAGCAGATCTCACTTGTAAATGAGTCTTCTAGGCTCAATGTGACTTATCTGTCTAAATAAAGGTTGAATGAATGAAAAGGTTCGCCCGGAGTTCCATGGAACCGAACGTGTCGCCGCCGACACGTTTTCCACACGCTAACTTTGCATTACCGTAACTCTGCAACGGTTTGCGCTATCAGAAAAATTCAAACGTGTTTGAAAGATAACAAAGTGCGCTTTTTGGCTGTTTTGGAGGTATTACGGTAATCGCCTTCCCGCAGCTACGGGAAGCCCAGGAATGCGAGTTTTTTGTGTTCAGCATGAACAAAGCATGCAGAGTGAGGAGGAAAAACATGAGAATCAGCAAAAACTATGTCAAACAAATGTACTTCAAGGAATAAAAAGACAATAAGGAGATTCCTGGATGATTTGAATTTGGAGAAGGAGTTTCTTTTTGTTCTTCTGAAGAAAAACATTTGATCAATTACATAACTTTTTGAATTTTATTTCTGAATGAACGAGGCCTGTTACTTTGTGGATAATAGTTTTATACTGGGTACACATAATAGGATATAGTTTTATTTTGTATTTTATTTATTATTTTATATTTTATTTTGTTGTTGGAATAATATATCAAGTCTATAAGATATTACAATATTCATCAGTTTGTACTTTGTTTGTGTAGAAGATAATAAGGATAAATGTAGGGAGGGGAAATTTGCCTGTAAATAGTTTGAATTGTTAGTCTGTTTCTTATTTGTAAAAATAAGTGCGAATAAATAAAACATTGTAAATATGTTCTATAGTGTTGAAATTGTTAATTTGCGATGCAAAATCTGTACTTCATGTTTAAATGCAGTGTTTTATTTGCATAAAATCTCTCAAATCTAATTTCGCTTTTTGTTTTTTCTTGATGTTAAACAGTTTTAATAGTTGTTTTGTAACAAGTACTGTATAATGTAAAATAATGCCAGATATTGAAAGTTCTAAATATTCTGAACAAATGTGCTGAAGCACTTGGCCATAGGACATTTTCTTCATATTTTCTAGTGAAAAACAAGTGAAAAATGCCAGGCGGAAATTTAAGACTTAGGTGTAAAAGGGGCTCTGGATGTTGTAGAGCTGTGTTGGCTTACGCAACTCTGCAATATTGCGTGTCCATCGGGGGCAGTTCCCCTGGATTGGCAGACTGGGGTGGTGGTTCCCCTATTCAAAAAGGGGGACCGTAGAGTGTGTTCCAACTACAGGGGGGTCACACTCTTAAGCCTCCCTGGTAAGGTCTATTCATGGGTTCTGAAGAGGAGGGCCCATTGGATAGTCGAACCTCGGATTCAGGAAGAGCAGTATGGTTTTCGTCCTGGTTGTGGAACACTGGACCAGTTCAACACCCTCAGCAGGGTCCTGGAGGGTACGTGGGAGTTTGCCCAACCAGTTTACATGCACTTTGTGGACTTGGAAAAGGTATTCAACCGCGTCCCTCGGGGTGCCCTATGGGGGGGTACTCTGGGAGTATGGGGTACCAGGCCCTTTGATTCAGGCTGTTAGGTCCCTGTACGACCAGTGTCAGAGCTTGGTCCGCATTGCCGGCAGTAAGTCAGGCTTGTTTTCAATGAGAGTTGGACTCCGCCAAGGTTGCCCTTTGTCACCAATTCTGTTCATAACTTTTATGTACTGAATTTCTAGGTGCAGCCAAGGTGTTGAGAGGATCCGTTTTGGTGGCCTTAGGATCGCTTCTCTGTTTTTTGCAGATGATGTGGTCCTATTGGCTTCATCAGGTCGTGATCTACAGCTTTTGCTGGAGCGGTTTGCAGCTGAGTGTGATACGGCCGGGGTGAGGATCAGTTCCTCCAAATCCGAGGCCATGGTCTTGAGCCGGAAAAGGGTAGAGTGCCCTTTCCAGGTCTGCGAGGGGGTTCTGCCCAAGTGGAGGAGTTTAAGTAACTTGGGGTCTTGTTCACTTATAAGGGAAAACTGGAGCGTGAGATCGATAGGCAGATAGGTGGAGCATCAGCAGTGAAGCGGGTGCTGTACCGGTCTGTCGTGGTGAAGAGAGAGCTGAGTCAAAAGGCGAAGCTCTCAATTTACAGATCGATCTACGTTCCCACCCTCATCTATGGTCATGAGCTTTGGGTTGTGACCGAAAGAACGAGATCATGGATACAAGCGGCTGAAATTTGTTTTCTCCGCAGGGTGTCTGGGCTCTCCCCTAGAGATAGGGTGAGTAGCTCGGTCATCTGGGAGGGACTCAGAGTAGAGCCGTTGCTTCTCCACATCGAAAGGAGCCAGTTGAGGTGGCTTGGGCATCTGGTTAGGATGCCTCCTGGGCCCTAGTGAGGTGTTCCGGGCATGTCCCACCGGAGGAGACCCACAGGAAGACCCAGGACACGCTGGAGGGACTATGTTTCTCAGCTGGCCAGGGAACGCCTTGGCATTCCCCCAGAGGAGCTGTCCCAAGTGGCTGGGGAGAGGGAAGTCTGGGCCTCCTTACTTAGGCTGCTATCCCCGTGACCCGACCTCGGATAAGTGGAAGAAAATGGATGGGTTAGATGGATGGATGGATGGAAAATTAAATGGTAAACGGACTGTACTTATATAGTGCCTTTCTATCTGAGCAAGATACTCAAAGTGCTTTACACTATAATCTGTGCCCCCATTTACCCATTCTTACAGCACTCTTCTAGATCTTAACAAAGAACATTCAGTGCTTTAGATCACATTCATACACCGATGGCACACACATTGTAGGCTATGACGGGTTCACTGTCTTGCCCAGGGACACATCAGCATGTGACTGCTGGTGGGATTGAACTCCCAACTCTCACATTGGGGGACAACTGTTCTAACCACTTGAACACATCTGCCCAGTCTTTTGCCTTCAGTTGCTAATGTGACCCTAAACAGCTGTCAGGACATAAAGAACAATTATTTTATTGTTGTTGTTTTTTCGGTGTTACGTTATATCTTACAAAAGTATGTTTTTGTAGGAAAAAGGACATGAAAGAAAACCTGGTGAACCAATGGATGAATGAAGATTATCAGTGGTCCCGGAACAATACCCAGGGCAATGGATGTAAAGGCGGTAAGTTGTTTTATTTGTGCCTGCACATCCTGTAATATTGCTGGGTCCTCTTCACAACTGCTGTGGTCTTAGAGGTCCACTTAAGGCCTTCCACCATGTGGACACCAAGAAAAGTGAAGTTGGAAATGCTCTTCATTCAAGGATTCAAGGTTCTTTATAGTCATTTCACCACATATGGTACATGAGGTGGAATGAGACTGATGCAGGGTCCCAGTTACATCCAACAAAGATACAAATTGTAAAGAAAAACAGAAATAAGACCCAAGGCATGAACTAAGAAATATGCTAAACTAAGAACAGAAGACACTGAAGAACACACTAAGCACCAATATATTCATGCACTCCCTGTTAATGCTGATGGGCAGCAGACTGGATTTCCTTCTCCAGAAGTCAACAATTTGCCCCTTTGTCTTGAAAATGTTAGTACCACCAAGTTATTGTCAGTACACCATCCCACCAGTTTCTGAACCCCCTCCCTGTATGCTGTCTCATCACCTGCAGTTATAAGTTCTATCAAGGTGGTGTCATCAGCGTACGGGATGATGGTATTACCAGGGTGGGAACTGATGCAATCATGTGTATAGAGTGTAGAGCAGTGGACTCAGCACACAACCCAATGGAGAGCTGGTGTTGTGGTTGAGGGCTGGGGAGATATGAGCACAGACTCTTCTGACTGTATTTGGTCACTGAGGAAGTTTCTGACCCAGCAGCAGGTGACAAACTGAAGACTAATGTCTAGCAGTTTTTCTGTCTATCTGGAAGTATGGTAAGCAGAGTTAAAGTTGACAAAGAGCAACCTATGTCCTAGCATCCCTGCAGTTCCAAGTGGGAGATGATAACACGATGTGCTATAGTTGCTAGACCATAAACTACCAGTAAAATAAAGTGTAAAAACAAATGATGCCTAGAAAGGAAGGAACAGCATAGAAGAACATGACTTCAAAAGTTTTTGGGATTTATGTTTCTTCTAGATTTTATCAACCCAGCATTCTCAGAAAAAGATCCTACCATCTACAACGGGGATTCTTTCCAGCAACACTTCGACCACTCAGCAGGCTCGGTCCCTCACCCACAAAGCCTGGACAGATATGATATGGCATTCACTAATCCTGGATACACCCAGCCCCCAACCCAGAGAGACTTCTCTAACAATCTGCTGGTCAGTGCACACATTCCGAACCAAGGAGTTATCAAGAACTGCTTTTATGTTCTCATGACATCTTCACTGTTTCTTTTCCTAGACAAGGACCATCAGACCTCAGATCAGGACCTCCTGGGATATTTGAGCTCAGATCAGGACTCCCTGGAACTTCGGAGCAGTGCATTTCTCGCCCCTGCTCTTCAAATATATTTATTTTCTAGAATAACAGTCAGCTGTCACTACATTTAAAGTTGCTGCTGTCTCTGAAATTTATTTATACTTTTTTTCACAATTTAGATGTTTTTTTTATTGTTGCTTGATTTGTCAAGGGAGTTAGTTTATGTGTTAAATGATGAAACAAAGTGATTTCCAGTTACAAAATAAACAAACTGCTGGTTTCTATGACTCTGCAAAAGAAGCCATTAAATCATCATTGATCATTACAGCACTAAACCTGCTTAATCTTCACTAAAACGAACAGTCCAAAGAATAATTTCACATGGAAAGACAAATCCAGTGATCAACTTCATAAATCTGCTGTGAAAAAGTGATTGATTCCAGGAATATTAAACATCCAACCTAAACTACTTACTGTCTATTGTTTTTTCTATTTTATTGTTGTGCTACAGTTTGGTGTTATAAATTGTTCAGATGAAAGGCCTAGTAGTCCATGAAGGACTGCTTTCACGCAGGAGTTTTAAATGTTGATCCTCTTGCTCTTGTGTTAGGAAGTGCTGAAGATGGTTCAAGCTCCCCTCTTTTACATCCAAATGTAGTGGTGGTCATTGTTCAACAACATGTCTCCAAACATTAAGGTTTTTGTTCCTGTAAGGACAAACTGTAATCTGTCTTTTTGGACTAATTTGGGCGTCTGTGGCAGAGTGGTTAGAGCAGCTGTCCTCCAATGTGAGAGTTGGGGATTTGATTCCACCAGCAGTCACATGCCAAAGTGTCCCTGGGCAAGACACTGAACTCCTCATTGACTCCGTGTAGGAGTGCCCTGCACCCTGCCTTCCTCTCTTCTCACCCTTAATTGACAGCAGCTGCAGACAATCAACGCAACCCACAGAAGGAGTATAAGAAGCTTCAGAAACCACTCTGCAAGCACTGGGACATTGCCAACCAACGGTAGTTGTGTTCTAGCCAGTTTGTCTCTGATTCAAGCAGAAATTAATCTTGTGTTTTCTCTGCGTCTTCGCTGAGTTTAGTCCTTGCTGTTCACCTGCCCTGTCTTGAGTTCCATGCAAGCCTTAAGATCCTCCTGTGCCTCTACAGCTGCTGAGTGCCTTCCACCACTTGCCTGCCCTACGTGTCACTCATTCTCTTCATATTGGACTTCTCCCAGATCAAGCTTTCTCGTTCCACTCCCTACCCCTCCTTGTGAACCAGTTCCCCAATATTGATGTCTTCCATATTTTACACTACTGTAAATAAACGCTGTAAATTGCCATCTGATTCCTGGTCTCTGTTAAGCTCTGGTCTTTCACTTGGGTACACCCGCTACCTTAACAAGAATGTCCCAGCCTAACAAAGTACCCCAGAAATATCATGAGGTTGAACAGAACCAGCTCTCACTCCAGTCTATTCTACAGAGAATTGCAAGCCATATAGCCACTTTAGATCAAATGTTACAACAAAACAATCAACCAAATACACAACAACTGAGAGATGGGTTGTTTTCTGTCAAACAAGGGACGACTCAGCTCCTGCCACCTGCTGCTGTATCTACACCCGAGGTCAGTCTTCCTAATCTTAATCCTCCCCAAGTGACTACAATGCAAAATTTAAGACCTGCCAAACTTGTTAGTAGAGAGCCTGAACTACAAGGGTTCCCTTTTCAGTCAGTCCACTCGGTGCAACACATGACTATGGGAATTGCGCCCCTGCACGGTTCACCTGAAGTAATACAATCACGCCTTTTCTAATGCCGGCTACCCACCAAACGCGTTTCGAGCAGCGGAAGCAGCCGATTTCCATTGAAAGTCTATGTGGAGGAGCGGCGAAGCATGACGCGGCACGTTTTGAGCATTTCGAGCAGCGCGGCAGAGCGCAGCAGAGCGCGGCAGTTCTTTTCCGCGCACGCAACGCGTCCAAAGCAGCCGCAGCCAAAGTTCAAATATTTGAACTTTGGCTGCTCGCTGCGTTGTAGCAACCAATCGGGAGAGACTCTGCTATGTGATGACGCAACGACAACGGGACTTTTTTTGGACTTTTTAAACTTAGCCCAATGAGCCTCCATGATGAAACCAGCCTCCTGTAAGAAACTTGGCATTTTTACAGTTGCCGCTGTCCGCTCGAGCGTACGATCACCCCAAACATAAAAAAAAGTTTTAATCTCAACAAAGACTTTGGGAGCTGCAGTTTGGCTCGTAAAAAACCTACTCAAGTAGTAATGAGGCTCACGAACAACTGATTTTATCTGCCTGTACAAAAAACAAACCCGACCGGAAAAGGAGCCAGATGCTCCTCCCACTGCGCGTCTTCGGTGTGAACAGACATCTGTTGACAAGCAGCCAACACCGTGCATTGGGAGCGTTTTGACACGTTTGGTAGGTGCCCGGCATAAATGCAGGTGGGTGTCAGCATCAGCAAGGAGGCCCCGTCCTCCTTGCATAAAAGGGGCTGACGTCCCACCCTCATCCTCTTTTTGCCCTTCACCTCGCTTCACACATGAACTTCGTGGGACTCTTTGTGACTGGATCGCTCGACTGGAGGTGAGCTCGCTCCCTGCCCTGAGCGTTACAGAGAACTTTCCTGCGAGCACTTGGGTTAGCGGAAGCTAACCCAGTGTCGTCGTATTTAACTTCGAGGTTTTTCTTTTGCTCTTTTCGTAGCTCAGCTACTGAGACGCTAACTGCGCCACATGCTACCTGTAGCTAACGAGCTAGCAGGCTAGCTAACGAGAGCAGCTAGACGAGAGGACTTCTTCGGACCACGTTAGCGGACGACTAACTGGCTATGACTTGATGCCTCTTCACAGCCATGGCTCCCGAGAAGGGCAAGAGGAAGTTGAAGAACTCCAACAAGACCAGCAGGCCAGCGAGCCCCGGCTCCCGAGCCTACCCCAACGGATGTGGTTATTCCCTCTCAGCGGCGGACACCCACGAGGCCTGTCCCGTCTGCTCAGGGATGCTACACATGAAAACAGTGCTGGACTCCCCCGAGTCCTGTCCTCACTGCAACCAGATGCGTGAGGCCGTGAGACAGAGGCGCATGGACTTTGTGGTCAAAGCCATGGGCGGCTCTACTGCGGTGCGAGAGCCAAACCTCACCGAGGCACTCACTCCCACCGCGGAACTCGAAGCTGTCGAGCTGGAGGACAGAGGTCACGCTGACTGGGGGGACAACATGGACATGGTGGCCCCAGTGGGGGACTCCACCGCCGAGTTCGACACGAGGGACTTGTTACGAGCAGACGAGCTCTCGTTAGCAGCCTCGGGCGAGCTAACGGATGACGAAGCTGAAAACGAGGACAAAGGAGAAGACGAGGACTTCTCCCAGAACCCAACGGCGACTCATCCAGAGACTTATGTGTCTGTCCCCGCTCTGTTCGAGCTGTGTCTCAGAGCGGCGGACGCGCTACGTATCAACTGGCCAGAACCTCCCCACCATTCGACAACAGGTAAGGAGGTTGGCAGGGAACTTATTCTTCGCCAAGCAGCAGTCGGCCACGAGGTACAGGATGACTATTTTTCCCGACTTCCAGACGGAACTGACTCGCACCTGGGCTGAACCAAGGGCTCCAATGACTTTGCCTCTCTCCCAGTTCCTGGACGTTGCTGGCATGGAGGCTATGGGAATGGCCAACTTCCCACAGATGGAGGATACGTTGGTTGCCCATTTAGCCCCCAGAACGTTGGGCTCTAGACCAACTCTGCCTAGCAAGGCCTGCCGCGTTTCAGCCTTGCAGCTCAAGAAATGTTACCGAGCACAATGCCTCGCGGTCTGCGCCATGAACGCTTCAGCTATGATGCAGGCCTACTTGGCGGAAAAGCTACAAGAGCTACAGCAGATCTCCAACAAGAAGAAGACGGCCGAGGTCCTGGAGGAGGCCCGTAAGGTGACAGACTTTGTCCTCCGCCTGATGGGCACAGCGGCCATCGCTCAGGGGAGAAGTATGGCTGAGATCGTCATCGTTCAGCGCTATTTATGGCTAACGTTGACGGACTTGCCAGAAGGCCAGCGGAATCCGTTCCTTCATCACCCGATCGAGCCCACAGGGCTTTTCGGCGGTGGTCTTGAAAGGAATCAGAGCAAGCTGGAACAAAAGAGAAAACAAGCTGAGGTCCTACGTGAAGGGATGCCGAGAAAACTTTTCGTGCCTCCCAGAGATGCTAGTGGAAGCAGGGGTGCGCAACCTCGACAACACTCGACCACACGCCGCCCCCCGCAGAAGAGGCCAGCACTCGAGGTAGAGCAACGGCCGAGACCCGCAACAGGGCCGCCCCTGGCTAGCCATGCCTGGGCAAGGAACAGATTTGTTCCGCGCCAGGCGGGTCCACCAAGGTCCTTGTCAGCGAACCGGGACCAAAAGCAGAAGTCGGCCTGATGCAAGACCGCTTCGCCATTTTCCAGGTACTCCCACCCACGTGGATAAAGGGAAGACCGACCTTTTAATACCAGACTCTGTGTTAATAAAACCACTTTTATCTGGTGTAAACAATGTATGCAAATAAAATCACTTAGATGTGTGTGTAAAAAAGACAAACTTTTCTTTAAAACACAACAATAAAGTCTCAAAAGCACATAATGTCCTGTGTGTTGACTAAAAAAAACAGCAACCTTTTTTATGAAAGAAGTGTCAATAAAGGGAGGGGGCCAGCACCCACAAATGGCCACCCTGTCTCTCATGAGACACAAACTGTCAGGACAGACAATGAGCCCCAACAGGGCGCTAGAGGTCTGTCTACCACAGACAGACACTCTGGCTGCTGCTGGAGGACAGTTCAGCTTGCCAAAGGGTGAACGGATGGGGGCTACTCTCCCTCCTGTCCCCTTGACACACAAACAACAAAGAACACACATGCCTTTCAGACTAGGCGCACACGCTCAGGCCTGGAGTGCATGTAGTCCAAGCACATGGGTCATATCCACTGTCACCCTAGGTCTCCGGCTGCAGTTCCACAAACGACCACCCCCTTCATGGGGGTACTGTCATCCTCCATAAGCCCAGACCGTGCTCATGTTCTGAGAGACGAGGTCTCAACAATGTTGCAGAAAGGGGTGATAAGAGTGGTCCTTGCTCATGATATAAACAATGGCCATTACAGCAAATACTTCCTGGTCCAGAAACGGGAACAGGGCTTGCGACCCCTCCTGGACCTCCGGGGTCTGAACAGGAGAATAAAGACATACAAATTCAGGATGTTGACACTCAGACAAGTCATGCACTCGGTAAGACCAAGGGATTACTTCTGCACGGTGGATCTGAAAGATGCTTTTTTCCACGTGAGCATCCTACCCTGCCACAGAAAATATCTCCGCTTTGCCTTTGAGGGCACAGCGTTCGAGTTATTGGCATTACCTTTCAGCTTGAAAACCGCCGTCAGATCATTCACGAAATGCCTAGACGCGACCCTAACCCTGTTGAGGGATCATGGGGTCAGAATTCTGAATTACCTAGAGGATCTATTTATTCTTGGACACAACACAGTCCAGGCACAGCAGCACGCAGAGAGGGTGATGTCTCACTAAGAAGCTCTAGGGTTTGTTATAAACCTGGAAAAGAGCAATTTGACCCCATCCTAGATTACCAAATTTCTGGGAATACAGCTCAACTCCATTTTGTACAGGGCAAGGCTCTCAGAGGCATGGGTTTCATCCCTTCACCTCTACCTAACACATTTTCAGCTAGGCCAGAGAGTACCTCTCAAGCTATGCCAGCGTCTCCTGGGCCTCCTGGCAACAGCCATTATCTACGTGTCCCTGGCCTTATTAAGAATGTGCCCTCTACAGATGTGGCTCAACAAACAACTGCATCCTACCCCCCCCTTGACGAACAAGGGGAATACTGATCGGTCCAGAGTGCATGAAGGCTCTGGGGCCATGGAAGGCCCCCTCAGTGTTCATACAAGGCGTCACGCTGGGGAGGGTACTGTCCCGAGTCCTGGTCACCACAGATGCATCAAAAACTGGGTGGGAAGGTCTCTGCAGAAACCAGTATGCCCAATGGGTTTGGAAGCAGTAGGAGGTCAAGCTCCACATACATTTCCTGGAACTCAGAGCAGTGTTTTTGTCTCTGAAAGACTTTTACAGGAAGGGGCTGGTTGTACAACATGTTCTGATAAAATCAGACAACAGGACCACGGTCTCCTACATCAACAGGGAGGGTGGAACAAGGTCCCAACCCCTCCTCAGGTTGATACAGAAACTGCTCACATGGTGCAGCTCCTGGATCTTGTCGCTAAGGGTGACCCACGTCTCGGGTGAGATGAATCACAGGGCAAACACCCTCTCAAGAGGGCCCTTCCTCCCCTCGGAGTGGCGGCTGAACCCGTGTATCGTGGACCAGGTCTGGGCACGATACAGGAGGGCCACCGTAGATCTGTTCGCTTTCAGTAGCAATACGTACTGCGCCCTGTATCACTCGATAAGGGAGACAGATGCACCGCTCGGGACAGACGCCCTGACGTACGACTGGCCAGCAGGGAGGTTGCATTACGCATTCCCACCTGTTCCCCGGATTCAGGCGACGCTGGAACGCGTACGCAGGGGAGCTCTCTCCCTAATACTGATAGCTCCCAGGTGGCCACAGAAAGCATGGTTCCCAGAGGTGATTTCATTGCTGACGTGGACACCATGGCAGCTGCCCCCACAGGGACCCGCTGACCTAGGCCCATGGGCAGATCTATCATCCACGCCCAAAACTATGGCAACTCTGGGCCTGGCTGCTAAAAGGAACAGGCTGATTGTAATGTTCTTATTCTTAGTAAGAATAAAACATCGGGAAGAAGCCTCGTGCGTTAGCTTGATAACTTCTTTATTCAACTCTTCTTCTACTACGTTCTGTACAGTATCTACATGCAGTAGCCTACAGCTCCCCTAGTGGTAGCTACAATAATAACAGCTATCAGTACACCCCCTTTTCTGACAGGTTTTGAATAACTATTCAAACTCTTACAACACTGTCAAACTCTGATAGTATAGTATTAACACTCCTGACATAGAACATGTTATTTCTAATTCTACAATGCTGTTTATAATCAAGAATGTTTTTTATTTTTTTTTTATCTTTAACCAGTATGACCAAATAACTACTGCACAAATTCTATTTTACATTTCAACAAGCAAACAACATCTTTAACAAATTATTCTTTTTTTTTTTTTCTTTTTACACAATAGTTCACAATTGTTCTATGAGCCTCTCTGGAGGTTTCCTAGGTCGGGAAGACCTTCTCAGTGTCTCTGTTGTGGTGAAGGTGAAAGAGGTTCACTCTGGTGTTCATCTGATGTAACACTCTGTTGTTCAGATTCATCCTCTTCGACCTGATGGTTAGCATCTTGAACCTTTAACAGACTCCTCCGGTTTCTTCTGAACACTTGTCCATTTTCTGTCTCAACAGTAAACGAACTGGGTCCTACTTCATTTAGCACTGTTGCTTTTCTGTCCCAGAACTCAGGACCTGCAATCTTCACAACATCTCGTTCCTGAAGAGGTGCCAGACGTCTTGCCATCTTGTAATAGTTCCTTTTCTGTCTGCACTTGAGTTTCATCCTTTTGTCCATAAGCTTGTTGTCACACTTATCATTCTCCTTTTTTTTTTTTTTTCCATTTATAGATGGCCTCCCTTCACACCTTATAGCCATCCTCTCACTCCAATATGTATTTTTTTAATAGAGAGAAAGAAAGAAAAGAGAAAGTGAGACAACAAAACAACAATTATCCACAAAAAGAGCACAAGGCAAACACACCAAACCTCCGTCCACAATCCTGCAAAGCACATGACAGAACACAGCAACGAAACATACAAGCATAAAGACTGATAATATTCATGACCTTGCATTAGATTTCTATATATAAACATACCCATACCTACAAATATATATACAGTATACATACATACAGCAACCCCTCGAGTTACGTCAGGGATAGTAAGTAGTAAGTAAGTAAGTAAAGTTTATTTATATAGCACTTTTCGCAGATAAAATCACAAAGTGCTGTACAACATATAAATAAAAAATTAAAATAAACAGAAGAATTACTGTATTAAAATCTGATTAATCAAAACAATAAGAACAGCTGATAAAAACAAGAACAATTGATAAAAACACTCAATAAAAACATTTATCTAAAAGCTTGTCTGAATAAAAGTGTCTTGAGCTGGGTTTTAAAGGAATGAATAGAGGTGGTCACACGAAGAGACAGGGGCAGGGCATTCCACCGCTGGGGGGCTACGGCCTGAAAGGAAAGGTCACCCCGAGTTTTATAGGGACCTACGTGTGTGACTTAGGTCGATTTTGTCGTACCTCGCGGACCAAAAACACATGCCTGTCGTAGGTCCGCGTTTCTGACATAGGTCGCGGTTATACCGCTAACGGAGCGCCGCACACATATTTAATGGCATGAGACTGAACAAGCAGACATACTAAGGCCATAAACACGCACAGAACTGCACAATAAATAAAAAATATAATGTCTTACTTTGAGCCGGTGGCCCCGACTGCCAGGCGGACATTTGCGGCGAGCTCCCGGCCGCAGATGGATCCTCCGCGGCATGTCGGCTCGGTGTCTTCGCCTGTGTTAGCTGCTTTGTTAGCTGCTGTCGTTAGCATGTCGGGCGGCGTTGTGGCCGCCGATCGCGGGGCGATCCGCGGCTGCTCCTCCGGACCTGAGACGTCCACAGAGTTGACCGAGTGTTTCCAGCTCATTTATCCGTATGAGGCAACCCTGATCGGGCACACGGAGCCAGCTGACAGTAGCCTCCGGAGCTCCATTGCAGTACAGTTGTAAAATGGCGACCGGAAGTGGCGAGCGGAAACGACCGGAAGTTGCGTAAATACGATTAATTTCTAATCAAAACGTAAAATTAATAATTATACTTTATTTATAAAGCCATTTAAAACAACCACAGCTGCAACAAAGTGCTATACACATGAAATTAATAACTTTTAAACACACAAAAAAAAAAAAAAAAAAAAAATTTTTTTTTTTTAATCATATTTTTATTAAATATGATAAAATCGTAAGTCTGAGTTGCCGTAGGTCGCAGGTGTCGTACCTCGAGGGTTTCCTGTATATATTTATATTCATTTATATACCCATCTACATATATCTACATATACATCCCTGCATCCATTTGTGTGTGGTTGTGAGCATGCATAAGTGAATAAGGTTCCTCCAATAGAACATTTAGTAGCGATTGTGAAGCATCAGAGATCCGTCCCCCCAAAGCCCGAGACAGACGAAAGGGCGATCAAAGCCCAAGACCCCAGGAAGGACCCCGAGCCCAGAGTCCCCAGAACCACCCGAACAGGACGAGCCACTCGTCCACTCCCCAGATCCGACCAAGGGGAAGAACCGGTTGAACCCCACCAGGGACCACACACAATGACCCCCCCGGGTCCATCCATCCATCCATCCATCCATCTTCTTCCGCTTATCCGGGGTCGGGTCGCGGGGGTAGCAGCCTAAGTAGGGAGGCCCAGACTTCCCTCTCCCCAGCCACTTGGAGCAGCTCCTCCGGGGGAATCCCAAGGCGTTCCCAGGCCAGCCGAGAAACATAGTCCCTCCAGCGCGTCCTGGGTCTTCCTCTGGGTCTCCTCCCGGTGGGACATGCCCGGAACACCTCACCAGGGAGGCGTCCAGGAGGCATCCTAACCAGATGCCCGAGCCACCTCAACTGGCTCCTCTCGATGTGGAGAAGCAGCGGCTCTACTCCGAGTCCCTCCCGGATGACTGAGCTTCTCACCCTATCTCTAAGGGAGAGTCCAGCCACCCTGCGGAGAAAACTCATTTCAGCCGCTTGTATCCGAGATCTTGTTCTTTCGGTCATAACCCAAAGCTCATGACCATAGATGAGGGTGGGAACGTAGATCGATCGGTAAATTGAGAGCTTTGCCTTTTGACTCAGCTCTCTCTTCACCACGACAGACCGGTACAGCGCCCGCTTCACTGCGGACGCTGCACCTATCCGCCTATCGATCTCACGCTCCAGTTTTCCCTCATTCGTGAACAAGATCCCGAGATACTTAAACTCCTCCACTTGGGGCAGGACCTCCTCCCCGACCCGGAGAGGGCATGCTACCCTTTTCCGGCTCAAGACCATGGCCTCGGATTTGGAGGAACTGATCCTCATCCCGGCCGCATCACACTCGGCTGCAAACCGCTCCAGTGAAAGTTGTAAATCACGAACTGATGAAGCCAGTAGGACCACATCATCTGCAAAAAACAGAGAAGCGATTCTAAGGTCACCAAAACGGATCCTCTCAACACCTTGGCTGCGCCTAGAAATTCTGTCCATAAAAGTTATGAACAGAATCGGTGACAAAGGGCAACCTTGGCGGAGTCCAACTCTCACCGGAAACGAGCCTGACTTACTGCCGGCAATGCGGACCAAGCTCTGACACCGGTCGTACAGGGACCTAACAGCCCTTATCAAAGGGCCTGGTACCCCATACTCCCGGAGTACCCCCCACAGAACCCCCCGAGGGACGCGGTCGAATGCCTTCTCCAAGTCCACAAAGCACATGTAAACTGGTTGGGCAAACTCCCACGCACCCTCCAGGACCCTGTTGAGGGTGTAGAGCTGGTCCAGTGTTCCACGACCAGGACGAAAACCACACTGCTCCTCCTGAATCCGAGGTTCGACTATCCGACGGACCCTCCTCTCCAGAACCCCTGAATAGACCTTACCAGGGAGGCTTAAGAGTGTGATCCCCCTATAGTTGGAACACACCCTACGGTCCCCCTTTTTGAATAGGGGAACCACCACCCCAGTCTGCCAATCCAAGGGAACTGCCCCCGATGTCCACGCGATATTGCAGAGTCGCGTAAGCCAACACAACCCTACAACATCCAGAGCCCTAAGGAACTCCGGGCGAATCTCATCCACCCCCGGAGCCTTGCCACCGCGGAGCTTTTTAACCACCTCGGCGACCTCAGCACCAGAGATCGGAGAACCCGACCCAAAGTCCCCAGGCTCTGCTTCCTCAGTGGAAGACGTGCCAGTAGGATTGAGGAGGTCTTCGAAGTATTCCGCCCACCGACTCACAACATCCCGAGTTGAGGTCAGCAGCACGCCACCTCCACCATAAATGGTGTTGGTCTCGTACCTCTTTCCCCCCCTGAGACGCCGGATGGTGGACCAGAATCGCCTCGAAGCCGTACGGAAGTCATTCTCCATGGCCTCTCCGAACTCCTCCCACGCCCGAGTTTTTGCCTCAGCAACCACCCGAGCCGCATGCCGCTTGGACTGCCGGTACCTATCAGCTGCTTCCGGGGTCCCACAAGCCAAAAAGGCCCAATAGGACTCCTTCTTCAGCCTGACAGCATCCCTCACTGCCGGTGTCCACCACCGGGTTCGAGGGTTGCCACCACGACAGGCACCAACAACCTTGCGGCCACAGCTCCGATAAGCTGCCTCGACAATAGAGGCGCGGAACACGGCCCACTCGGACTCCATGTCCCCCGCCTCCCTCGGAACGTGTTCAAAGCTCTCCCGGAGGTGGGAGTTAAAGCTCCGTCTTACGGGAGACTCTGCCAGACGTTCCCAGCAGACCCTCACAATACGTTTGGGTCTGCCAGGTCTGACCGGCATCCTCCCCCACCATCGGAGCCAACTCACCACCAGGTAGTGGTCAGTTGACAGCTCCGCCCCTCTCTTCACCCGAGTGTCCAAGACATGCGGCCGCAGATCAGATGAGACAACAACAAAGTTGATCATCGAACTATGACCTAGGGTGTCCTGGTGCCAAGAGCACCGGGTCAACAGCGACAAATACACAGGTCCCCGCCGGAGCCCGCTGCACCGACGTAGCCCCAGGGCCGGTCACCGAGGCTCGGGCACCGGGGACGCCCATCCCTCGGGTTCAGACCCGACAGGACCAGAGGACCCGAGCCCCACCAGGCAGCCATCAGGCCGAGCCGACAAATCATTCTCCTTTAAAACGTGTGGAAGTGTGGTACGAAGCTTGCGATTCATCAGTAGCTCAGCAGGTGATGACCCACACTCCAGTGGTGAAGCTCGATAGCTTAGTAGAGCTAGGTTAGGGTCAGTCTTACTGTCCCTGGCTTTTTTAAACAGTCTCTTCACTATTTGGACCCCCTTTTCGGCTTGTCCATTTGCTTGTGGATACAAGGGACTAGACGTGACATGCTTAAATCCATATTGTTTTACGAAGTCCCGAAACTCTACACAGTCATATTGTGGACCATTGTCACTGATGACACACTGTGGAATCCCATGTCTTGAAAAGAATCCCTTCATGTGTGTGATTACTGACTTTGCTGATGTACTGGAAAGTTGTACCACTTCTGGATAATTAGAGTAGTAGTCAATCACCAGCAGAAAGTCCTTTCTGTCCAGATGAAATAAATCAGTGCCTACCTTTTGCCACGGTGTAGTAGGTAGCTCTGCTAGCATCATTGGCTCTTTTGTTTGCTTGTAGTGATGTTTGAGGCATGTTTCACATTTTTGTATAATTTCTTCAATGTCCTTGTTGATACCCGGCCAGTAAACAGCTTCCCTTGCTCTGCGTTTGCATTTTTCTACACCCAAATGTCCCTCATGGATACGCTGAAGCATGTCCTTTCGCATAGACTGAGGAATGACAATCCTATTCTGTCTCAGCAGCAGTCCATTAGTCAAACACAAATCTTCACGAACAGGGTAAAACCCTGAGTAGACCCCTTTGGACCAACCATTTTGTATTTGCTGGGACACTTTTTGTAGCAGAGGATCTTTTGCTGTTTCCTGTACAATTTTCTGCAACATTACATCTGATGCAGGGAGTGTGGCAGTCACCATGTTTACATGTGTTTCTGCGTCCTCAGATATAGAGATGCCCAGCTTGTCACTGCTTGGTGCTGGTGCTCGTGAGAGTGCATCTGCCAACACAATGTACTTTCCTGGCGTGTAAATTAGATCAAAGTCATAACGTTGCAAAAACATCATCATGCGCTGAATTCTTGGCAACATGTCGTTTAAATTCTTTTTTCTGATCGATATCAGTGGTTTGTGATCAGTTTCTGCAATAAACGTTGGTAGTCCATACACATAGCTGTGAAATTTTCCACAACCATACACTAGGCCCAATGTTTCTTTTTCAATTTGAGCGTAGCGCTGTTCAGTTTCAGTCATTGATCTGGATACATATGCTACCTGTTGCCATTTATCTTCATTCATTTGGAGCAGCACAGCACCCAGTCCATCTTTTGATGCATCTGTTGAAAATTTTGTTGGTTTTGATGTATCAAAGAAGGTGAGTATTGTCTCTTTAGCTACAGTTTCCTTTAGCATTTTCCATTCTTTTTCATGTCTGGCTGTCCACTCGAACACTCTTTTGTGTTGTAACAGCTCCCTGAGACATGCTGTCTTTAAGGAAAGATTAGGTATGAACTTACCCAGGAAGTTGATCATTCCCATGGCTCTTAAGACACCTTTTTTGTCGGTGGGTGCAGGCATGTTTAATATTGCTTGCACTTTCGCCTGATCAGGTTCCACTCCATCACTTGTGACCTTGTCACCTAAGAAGGTCATCTGTGTGACTCCAAAAAGGCATTTGTCGTTATTTAGTTTCAGTCCACTCTTTTTTACTCTCCACAATAGCTTCTCCAGCCTGTCATCATGTTGTTGTTTTGTTTTACCCCAGACAACAAGGTCGTCTATGTAGACTCTGGTGCTTTCCAGTCCTTCTATTATGGTCTCCATTGCTCTGTGGAAATTTTCTGGTGCTGATTTTATGCCAAAAGGTAATCTTAAAAAACAATAACGCCCATGTGGTGTGTTAAATGTAGTGTATCTGCTGCTTTCTGGGTCCAGCCTCAGCTGCCAAAAACCCTGAGAAGCGTCCAGCTTGCTAAAAAACTTAGCTCCTGTCATGTCACTCATTATTTCTTCTCTTTTTGGGATCTGATAATGCTCTCTTTTAATATTTTCATTAAGATCTTTGGGATCAAGACAGACTCTTAATGCACCTGTGTTCTTTTTCTTGACACATGTGATGGAGTTCACCCAGTCTGTAGGCTCCTCTACTGGTTCAATGACACCCATTTTTGTAATTCTTTCTAATTCTCTTTTTAAATCAGCCCTGAGTGGTGCAGGAACTCTCCTTGGTGCATGCACTACTGGAATAGCGTCATCTTTGAGCTGAATTTTGTAAGTATAGGGTAGTGTTCCCTGTCCCTCGAAGACTGAATGAAATTTATTTACAATGTCTGTGCTTCCTTCACGCTGCTGGTGGTGCTCCAGTCTTTTGTCTTGTGCAGATACTTCTATGTTGTCAGCATTAATCTGATAGATCCTCTTGACCAGTCCTAGGTCTTCAGATGTTTTGTCTCCTATGAGAGACTCATGCCCATTAGGCACAATGGTAAACAGTAGATTATGCTTTTTGCCTTTTACTGTTACATTCAGTCTGCAGCCACCTTTTGTTTGTATCGGTTGGTTGTTATAAGCCTTCAGAGGTGAGACTTTTTCTGACTGATTTTTAGGCTTTTCCTTTAATGTGTTGAAATCCCTTTCGCTGATTAAGTTAACTTTGGCCCCAGTGTCAATTTTGAATGTCACTATGGTCCCATTAACTAATAGTGGAGCAGTCCATTTGTCTTCTGCGACCACATTTACAGCTTTAACAGCGTCTGCTTTTGAAGACTGTGAGCTGACATCTTCATCTTGTCCATCTTGTGACACCATTTTGATGTAAAATGTTTCACTTAATGCATAGTCAGCTGTGTCTTCCTGCACTGTGTGGATTTCTTGTCCTCTTTTCTTGGAGAAACACATTTTAGCATAATGGTTTAGTCCTTTGCACGTTGCACATTTTTTACCAAAGGCAGGACATTGTCTTCGTCTATGTTTTTCACCACATCTTTTGCAACTGTAAATTTCTTCATTATTGTCTTTGCTTTTAATGTCATCATTTTTAAATTTGTTCCAAGATGTTCTTTTCATCACTGCATTGACAGACTCATCTTCATGATGTGCTGTTCTTTGTGCAGGCTCTTGAAAACAGATGACATGCTTTCGTGCTAACTCGCTGGCTTGACATATTTTTATAGTACTGTCCAAAGTTAGCTCCATTTCTCTTAATAATTTCTCTCTCAGTTTCTTCTCATTGGTGCCAAACACTATCTGATCTCTTATCAGTGAGTCTCTGAGGTCACCAAAATTACAGGACTGAGCTTTAAGCTTGAGGTCAATGAGGAAGGTATGTTCGTCAAATTTCTTCACAACCTCTATTTATCTATCTTTGTCCTCGGGTTGAGCAAACACAAACGTGTTGAAGACTTCTATCGCTTCTGTTCCGGCGATGGTGAGCAACATGGCTATTTTCCTTTCATCTGCCCACCTCTCCACTCCGACAGCCGCGAGGTACAGCATGAACTGCTGTTTAAAAGATCTCCAACCTGCATCCACGTTTCCAGTCAGTTTCAACGGACTTGGCGGTTTTAATGCATCCATCATTGTGTTGCTTCAAACTCCTGGTACCATGTACTGTTCTTATTCTTAGTAAGAATAAAACATCGGGAAGAAGCCTCGTGCGTTAGCTTGATAACTTCTTTATTCAACTCTTCTTCTACGTTCTGTACAGTATCTACATGCAGTAGCCTACAGCTCCCCTAGCGGTAGCTACAATAATAACAGCTATCAGTACAGACATGTTGCTAAATGCTAACCGGACATTCTCCACCGGCGCCAAAAGAAAAAAAAAACTGAATTCCGCTAACCTTGGCAATAAATTGTAAAAAATATTGCAATACAATGGAGAGAACCCTACTCTTTTATGATTTGCTGTTGCTGTGAACATTAATACATATCTCAGTTAATAGTATTAAAACTGAATAACAATACAATTTTAAAATCAATAATGCATATACTGGTAATTGTTATTGCTGGTTTGTCTCTAAATGCATGTCTCCCATCCATTCATGTATAGCTACTTTGAGACAGCAACAAAAATGTGTTCAGTTGTTAGCTGCAGATGTGAATCTAAATTTGATTGAACTATCAAATTTCAGATATCTAAGAAACTTCAAAATTTTCAAAATTTATAAACTAAACAATTTTACTGGTTTAAAACAATATTAATGTTAAAAAATGCTTTGTTGTGGCCAGTACAATTAAGAAAAAGCTAGTACTGTGTGTAATGTGTGCTGAATGCATAGTTTAATGGTATTATTATTAAGGTTTCTTTATTGTATCACACAGATACCCATCAAAACCTGAAATCACAACAATGGCTAAAAGGATAGTGCTGTATTATTACCCCATGCTACAGGACCAAGGTCTTTGCACATTTTTATTGAGGATTTAAAAAATGTAATTACCGGTAATGTGTTCTTAAGGTCACTGTGTTTGCGCAACTAAACCAAAGATTACAGAATGTGAGGTCCCCTAAAAAAACATATCTTGAGTGGGAGACAATCAAAGTGGTAAAGCTGCAACTAACGATTCATTTCCTCAATAATAAATATGTCAGTAGCTTTAGTAGACTTAATAACATATGATGTTGGCCAGCATTTGTTGGAATTGATTAATTGGCTAATCTTTGCAGCTCTTCAAAGAGACGCCGTCTTGATGAGCCCTATGACACAGATAAAGCCATTTCGAGCGACTCAACAATCATTCTGGACCAGTCTACAGATGAGACTACCAGCTACTCAGGCACTACTGACAAGGAGTTTGGTGAATTTAGTTTTGTATTTATTTTGTCTTGTTTTTGTTTTGTTTATCTTCCACAATCTGAATATTAACATTATAATTCATCATGCCAACAGAAAGATGTCTATGTGTTTCAGGAAAAACAAGCCTCCAAAGCTCCCAGGAAGAAGCTCTCTTGTCCAGTTCTAAGAGTGAGTTTGTCCTACTTTATTTTGATGTTGTGCATCTTTGTAAGGTAGTACTTTTGTCCCTTAATGCAACTTCATGTGATAGCATGACCGTACGTTTGTTTGAAGCCATTTTCAGATCAAACCATTTATTCTTGATTTCTGATACTGTACGACCCACGGGACACACAATATGCACTACAATATTAATATGAAGTTAACTGTAGTTTAGAGACATTTAAAATGCTTCTGTTGAAAAACACATCCGACACTTGCGGGGGGTGGGGGGGTAGCGGTGCGCTACAGCTCTTCTGAATAAGTGAAACTATAATGTAACACAGTACACTAAAATTAGAGATATTTGACCATCCGACACTTGGGGGGTGGGGGGGCAGCGGTGCGCCACAGCTCTTCTGAATAAGTGAAACTACACAGTTGTTTACAA
>JBBPBX010015090.1:16372-49978 GCA_038048925.1 Garcialebias charrua
ACGTGTCACCGCTGATAACCTGGAAATGTGGGCCAGCGGGAGCATGCACAGGAAGACTTTAACAATAATTTAACAAGAATAACACATAAAAGCAATTATTTGTTTGCTCAACATTATTGTAAAGGTGTGTATCAGTTTAACTTTTCCTTAATAAACGCACTGTAATGGTCAAATCAGCTGCATTTTGCCTGGGTGGAGTGGCGAAATGCAGCTGATTTGATGTTTGCTCCAGGAGTTCTGGAGCGAGACGCAGGTGGCTTGGTATGGCAAGCCAAGTGTCTCATTAAGAGCCACTTTTGCCTATTAATGAGATATTTGGTTTGCCATACAGGTCAAGGGCCTTTTAGTGGCCGAAAATGATAATGTTCAATATTTTCCATGTCAGAAAGAATTAAATCATCCGATCTCAGCCAAAAATTGGTTATAAATATGGGAAAAAACGTATATTAGTCACTTCAGTGTATAAGTCGCAGGACATGCAAATTTATGCAAAAAGGCATGACTTAAATGGTGAAAAATATGGTAAATCACTCATTTTGAGAAGACTATTTTCATCTTTTTTGCTTTTAAACCTAAAAATTGTATTTAAAAAGC
Organism: Garcialebias charrua; assembly: GCA_038048925.1. Classification (NCBI taxonomy): domain Eukaryota; kingdom Metazoa; phylum Chordata; class Actinopteri; order Cyprinodontiformes; family Rivulidae; genus Garcialebias; species Garcialebias charrua. The sequence continues at coordinate 16,967 of JBBPBX010015090.1, forward strand.
ATCACCATTAAACCTAAAGAAGGGCTACATCTGCAAAAAACTCTTAAGCCTGTGGGTCAAAATTATACCATTCTTTAATTGTAGTCGAGGGCTGCACCAAATCACTCCAAGGGCCACAAATGGCCCTTGGCCTGCACTTTGGATGCCCCTGATTTAGGAGCTATGAGCACTGAATACAAAAATATTTGCAAAGAAGTGACTGAAAGATTTATTTAGTAATGTTGAAGGGTGCTAATGCAGCTACTGCCCAAAACTCCATCATGAGCTAAGAAAAAAAAATGTCTCTAGATGTATAAACTGTCTAATAAGTGTAAAGAGAATCAAGATCAAAACATATAAATATTAAAGCTGGTGCCATTGGCCCATTAGGTTCCCATGGTAACCACACACCTGTGTGTTGCTCCCTGACTGCTGAATTAATGAGAGGCAGACAAAAACAGTAGATTAAAAAGTAAACCTCAGCCAGTTTTTTTCAAACTAGAACATAAAACTGATGAGCACACATTAAATTTTTTTTAATGTTTCTACAGTTTTTATTTATGTAGGACAAAAGAAGACTCTTCACTCCCAGTAAAAAAAAGAAAAAGGTAAAATACACCTGAAGTGTGCGGTGTGCACTCTGAGGGGAACTGAAACAAAACACAAGTCCTACAGCAAAGTGACATGCCAGATCAAAGAAGACAAAATGTCTACGTTCGGATGTACAATTTTTACTTTTACTAAAAAAATTAAAAAAAACATGGCAGTAAGAAGAAAAGGTTTGTTTTTTTTAACCCGAGGAAAACGAGGGTGTGACATTGTCACACACTAAATTGAATAATCTGTGGTAAAATCCCCCGAAACCACACAACAAATTATGACTGAGTAAAAGTTGTAAAGATATAAAAATGCCAGTTTAGGGCTGTAAAGTCCAACTTTTTGTGACCGATAGAAAGTTTGAACAATTGTTCTGCAGTGAAGCTACAGCGCTCCTAGGATTTGTGTGTGTGTGTGCAAGTTTTGTCTGAGTTGTTCAACACGCCACTAAAACATCACAGCACATTATATCTAACAGAGCAGCAGGTTTTCATGTATAAAAAAAAACATTTTATTTTCAAAGCTGCAGGTCATGAAAACGAGGAGAGAATTGTGAACAGAATAGTAATGGTGGTGGTGTACGTGTGTGTGTGTGTGTGTGTGGGGTAGTGCCTGTTGGCAGCCTTAATAATCCACGACATGCTTGCGCTGTATGTACAACATGTGCTTAACTCCCTGTTTTCTTCACCTGCCTGTGTTTTATAACATCCTGTCTGGCCTCGTTGTCTGTCAGCCTTCTTGCTTAAACTGCAAACACGCTGCAAGGCCAGCACATTCAAGCCCCAAAAAGCTGCGAGCGCACTCGCACCAGACACACCACCACGTGTGAACTCTCTTACACGTGCAGCGTACAGTAGATGAAAAATGGCCTCCTCTCCTGCCCTGTTGTTCCCTCTCCTGAGATCCTCCTGCATGCTGACGCTTGCACTCCGAGTGTGTCTGCGTCGGATTTGTTAGCGTGTGCGTGCACGCGCTTGTACGAATTTGTGTATGGAGTGTCTGAAGAATGATGCGTGTCATCGCGCAGGCGAGGTTGTCGCTGCCGTCGACTCAGACGACCCTGGCCGTGCTTTGAACTCGTCCCAGGACGACAGTCGAGCACTTTAAGGCACGAGGCGACGCCGCTTCGTGGGAACCGTTCCCTCTTTGTTGTCTTGAGCATCTCTCTCCGTTTTGCTCTCCGTCCACCTGTGATCGTGTCACTGTTTGCGGTCTGAAGCATTCGCAGTAGTTTAGTGTATGTGTGTGTGTGCTTTGTTGTTTTTTTTGGTGGTGGTGAGAAGCTTCTTGCAAACCGAGTTGCTGGTGTTCAACTGAACCAAAAGTGGTATACTCGTACGATCAAAGCATTCGAACGAGATGAACGCCACTCGAGAACGGTCACACTCGCACGCAGGAAATTTCTTGCGGGTGCGAAAGTGTGCAGAGGAGCCGTTCAGCACGAGAAGATCCGTCTTTACTCTCGGAGAGAAATCTGTTTTTTTTTTTTTTTTAAATGAGTCACTGTGGTTTTTGGATGCAAACCTGCACCGTAACCTACAAACCATTTCCACAGATGCAGCAACCTTTGGCAGCCGAAGAGGTCAAGCTGCTATCACCAAACGATGGGTCCGGCTTACCCATCTCCACTCGTCCGGACTTGAAGGTGTCCTCTTTCGTTCTTCTTCTTCTTTTTATTGCCCCCACCACCCAATGCTCCTTTAATCACCTGGCTTGCTCTCATTTCCATATTAAATAGGCTTTAATCATGAAAAGCAATCAGGCTTTTGCATATTCATACCGTCCCCTGTTCGCCGGCTTCCCTGTCTCGCTCCAGTGCCAAGCAGCCAGTAATCAGTAGGCAGGCGGCGTAATGCCATAGCCCCGGCCCATCGCATGAAAACACACACACACGCACACACACACGCCGCTTGAGTTTGAAATAACTTCACATGCTACTTACGTATTATCTCCACTCCAAGAGAGGGAGCGATAGAGAGGGGAAAGGGAGAGGGGTGAGAGATAAAAAAAAAGAAAGATGGCGAGACTGATCCCCTGATTTGAGCTGTGAATATTTGTACAGAGGCTCAAGGAAAAGTCGATTTGCATAATGACTTTGTAGTTTAGCATTAATCACATTTGCATATGAAAATGTGTTAATTACTCCTGATGATTTTTTTTTTTTTTAAACTTGCTTCATTTGATGTCCAAGCTCTGGGGTTGTGATTAGAGGTCACATGGTGGGAGATGGCGGTGTGTGTGTGTGTTTAGAAGTTGTTACTTGAGTGATCTGAACGCTTGCCAGGGAATTCATCTTGTGTCTGCTTGTGGGCATGTGCGTCTATTTTCATTTTTTTTAATTTGTGCATTTGCCTGTTCTTCTCTGAGCGACAAATTTGTCCTTTTTTCTCTTTGGGTGGTGGAACGAACCTGAGCTCCGTTCTCCGTTTCAGGTTTTTGTCGGACAACTTTTACTTTTAGAGGTTTGTTTGAACGAAAACAAGGTGTTGAACACACAACTACTGTATTGTTGTTGTTTTATTATAACGCGTTGTGTTTCGCACCTCGATGTGCTCGACGTTGACTTCAAGCTCACCTGTGTTGCAAGCTGAATGTCAAATATATGAATAACTTTTCATTTGCTTTATGCAACACAACGTTTAGCCAAATTTTCTCAGCACATCACTGAAACAAGCTATCGTATTCTTCGAACTATAAGATGCAACACCAATGAACGGGTCTGTTTTCATACATAAGGCACACCGGATTATAAGTCGCATTAATCGAAACATAAAAGTCAGATAAGTCGAACTTTATGCAACGCATTCACTATAAGTTCACACAACCAGAATGAATACATAAGGCTCACTATCTATTTTTAAGAGAATTAAAGGATTTTAAGTGTGCCTTATAGTCCGAAATATACTGCACCTGTACTTGCAGTAAAAAAAATTAAAATAAATAAAATAAAAATCCAAGCCAAGTACAGGTGCAAAACACCAAGTGTAAATGTTAAGAGCAGCTTGAATATTAAAGGAAAAAGTTGTGGATATTTAGGCACAAAAACCCATCTGTGCATGAAACTGTGTGTATATAGGTGTGTGTACAATTACGGTATACGTGTCCGTGCCTGTGTACGGGCCCCTAGCCTTGTTGGGCCATAATAGCACACCTCAGACAGGACCACCCCAGGGGCCGTCTGACTCTGCTGTGTCTGTCTGCTCTGTGCAGCAGGGTCAACTGGGTCTATAAGAGCTAAAGGGGTATAGCTTCACATTTATATATATAAATATATGTATACATACACGCACACACACACACAGAGAAATGTAAAGAAGTGTATGTAGGAAGAGAAAATTGCATGTGCATGGATACGCACGCTGATAAGAGCTGCCCAAACAGAAAACATGTGTCCATTCAAGAATGCATACAACTACTCTCATCTCCCATTAAGGCCTGCATGTCCCACCTAGCACTTACACACACACACACACACACACACACACACTCGGCTCACAAGCTCCCACATGAAGGCATCAAACACTCCACAGCCGGCTTTATGGCACTCATATGGCAGCAGATTTGATATTTTCCTACCACAGCGGGGGGAATAAAACTCGCCACTAATTTGGACTGCGAGCGCCACCGCTAACTTTCAGCATGTGCTGACTGACTGTGTCCTCCAGATGTGTGGACTCGCTGCTCCTTAACAGCCTCACTCGAAGAGGCATTAAAAACCTCACACCCCGTCCCATGCCACCCCTCGCCGAGAGTGACGATAACGACGACGGCGCTTCGCTGCTCAGCACAAACACGGCGTTTTCCGTGCACGCGCGTGTGTGAAGTGTCGACGTGAACGTCATGGTCTTGCCACTAAAGACCATCAGTTGTCTCGTGTCAATGGGAATCTGGGAACGTGTTTATGTTCTTTGTGTAAATAGCTATAATTGAGGTATTTTTGACTGCTGCTCTGTTGTTACAGTATTTCAGCTGCTCCTCGCTGATAGAGCGCCGGGGAGTTTTTTTTTCTCTTACAGAACTCGTACTGGTAGTGAAAGTATACCGTTGTATGTACGACCTGAAAGGTGCTCAGCTGCAACCACTCCTGCTTTGTAAACTATCTTCAAACGATCAAACTTTTTCCTCAGACAGGACCAAACGGGGAACTTTTCTGACTGAACACTAAATAAATAGGCCACTGTTTGTGAAAAGTAGACGCGATGAAGCTCGTTAGACAACGGCTACTTGCTACTTGTGTTGTTCTCTTACCTCATTAGAACCCCCCTGCTCTGATTTGGGTGGGATAGTAAGAAAAGAAAACAAGGAGGCACCACGTTTTTCCTTTTTTTACGAGCTACTTCACCACTCGAGATATTGAAAGTCTTTCATGGTACGCTTACGATCCCCCCCGACAATTTATCCATTTATTGGTCTGGGGGCAATTACTCAGAGAGCAAAGTGTAGAAGCAGACAAACCGATGACAGACACGTTCTGCCTTTGTGTTGGTTGGTTGCCAAAGTAAAAACCAGAAGCCTACAAATAACATTTTGAATGTAAAATTTATAATACAGTCTTCACATGGTTACTGTAAAAAAAAAAAAAAAAAGGGAGAAAAATAATATTTAAACTGTCGCTGCAGGAAGAGCTGTTTTGCTCATACTTTTTATAAATTACAACTAAAGAATGTTTCCAGGGATTGAGACAATTCTGAGTGACAGAATGCTAATCTAATAAAATAATCTAGTGCAGGGGTTGTCAAACTTTTTGAGTTCAGGGACCCCCTCGTAACCTTCATGTTTTTTAAATAATTTTCTTCAATTTGTCTCTTTCATGCTACGGAAATATTTTTGTAACATGAATACTTAATACCTGTTCTTTAATAGTGTTAATACAATTTATATACTTTTAAACATGGGGTATTTTTCATTCAAGACACACTTAATTAACTTTTTTTTAATTTTATTTCAACTTCCAAAAATTACAATTGTGATTAAATTAACAGAATAAAAAAAACACATTAAATCTTTATGCTGGTGAAGATTCTCAGTCGTCCAGGACATGATAAAACCAAAAAAGGCGTTCAATACAAGATTAACTGGACTTTATAATAATAATAAAGTCAAATAATAATAAATAATAAATTATAATAATGTCCAGTTGATCTTGTATTGAATGCCTTTTTTGATTAAATCTTTATGTATTCATATAATGAACAATAATAAATTGTGTTATTACTTCTTCACATTATTACAGAAAACTCTTCACATAAAACTGAACTGAATCACAACAGCAGTAGTCAGACCAAGTAACAGGGCTTCATTTGTAAACCGATCTATGCTGGAATACAAATAGCAGGTGGGGGTCCTCCCACAGAAAATTTTGAATAAAGTACATGTAGATGGGATTTCCTGCATTTTGGTGTATTTTAACATGTTGTTAAACATCTACGTGCTTGTAATTTTTTATTAATTTAATTAATTTAAAAAAATGTGTGGACCCCGAAGCACCAGCTCACAGACCCCCAGGGAACCCCAGTTTGAGAACCACTGATCTAGTCCGTTTGAAGATAATTAGAAAGAGCTTTTATAATAACCACAGCGTTCATAATACTTATCACAGGAAGGTTCGGGGTGGGGTGGGGGGGTCAGTTTGACCTGAATGTAAGCAGACACTTGTCAGAGCAGTTGTATTACAGTAATTTATTTATTCCTGCTTAAGTGTGTCACATATTCATAAAGTTTGGCTCTGCAGATTATTTTCACTTCATCTCCTTAATAAATGGGGGTGCCCCCAGTAGGGAGACCACAGAAACACGAGCTCCACGGTCTGTTTTCTGGATGTAGGAAGGCGTGTGCCGTCATGTCCGTGGCCTCGTGCACAGGGAGGTTAACTGCTTGAGGTTAAGGGGCTGCTGCGCTCGCCCCTGTATGCTGGTGCGGCTCATATTTTTCCAGAGAGCCTTCTTCTCCATGCTGGTCTTTCCCAGAGCGCAGCCAGAAATGAAATAAAGCCTTGAGATGTTATCAGAGTGATTGGTGCCAGCGGAGCTTGTCTGGGCCTGTGGTGTGGCGGGGCAGCGCCGGCCCGTACCATGTGTGTGTGTCCTGGAGGCGCTGGGTAGATGAAAGCTTGCTCTAACCATAAGCTATGCAGGAGCCGTGCCAGAAGCAGGAAATGTATCAGCACGATAACAGCCAGAAAGAAAACGAGGAAGAAAAAAATATAATAAATAAAAAGAAAGAAAGAAAAACGAGAGAAGGGAGGAGAGGGGGGAGGAGGGACAGTGGGAGAGGCCACAAGGGAAAGCCTGGGGCCAAATTCAGCCACATCGTGTCACTTCATAAGTATGTGCTGAGAGGTGAATCTATGTTCATGCATGCATTTGTGTGTGTGTGTGTGTGTGTGTGTGTGTGTGTGGCACAACCTGAGCTGATGCGTTTGAGACAAGACAGGAGACCGTTTGACACACCTGGATATGTTTCAGGACACACTGAGGAGAGAACAGAATTCCCCTGGAGACATGACCGTTGCAACGTTAATAATATTGCGCTGCTGGTTTTCAATAGATCATAACACGACCTCATAAACACGACTGATAAATGAGAAAAAAAAATAAAAAAAACTTGGACTGGCAACATTTCACCTTAAAGCTAAAACTGATTAGTATCCTCTCATATCAGATTGTCTTTTTATTATTTTATTATTATTATTATTATTATTATTATTATTACGTATTTCAGGAGAGTTGATAAAATAGGAGTGCATTATGTTTAGATGGTGTTTGGATTTATTTTTAATGAAATAAATGTTTCAGGGTTAGGAAAAAAACCAAACAGTTTTTGGTTGTTCAGTTTGAGACACAAATCCAGTTTGGGTCGATTTTCGACGCTCAAATCTAAACCTAAAAATAAACGACAGCTCAATTAGTTATGACGTTAAACCAAATTAAATATTAATTGAATAAAAATATGCAAAGAGAATTTCCCTCTCTTCTGCTTCTTGGCTTTATTAATTGATGACCTGCAGATTAGCGTAAGAATTGTGACAAAAGAGCAGATTTCCCTCCTGAAGTTGGCAGATTTACCAGTCGGTGCAGAGAAAATGTGAGTTGGGTCACTATTATCTTGAGCTCACTAAAAGAGACTTTACATTGTTAGTGAGTGACGAGAGGTCCAAGTTTTAACGGCGCTGTGGAAGTTGTAAGAGCTTGTGCACAGTTTGAGGTTTTTTTGTCTTCCTGTGGGCTGCCAGTTAAACAGAACTGGCTACTCAGCTCCAGTGGGCAGCTGGGAATCATTATTTACTGCTGAGACAATATGGTGCTCTATCACTGGATGGGCATGTATAAAGGAGCATAAGCACGCAAACACACTAATATGCATACAGACACACATACGCCACAAACAGTGGCACTAAAAAAGTCGCTGTGTGAAACAAATATGAGCAAACGGCATGGAAACACTTGGAAAATAACTATTAAACCGAGCAGCATAAGCAAAGGGACAAATTACATTTATGAATATTAGAATAATTGTTTACATATACTGTACTTATTATTTATACAATGCATATTTTATTTTACATTTCAATTGTACACCCTGTTCACACTTATCTGGATAGTTTTTTGATCTTTGGTTGATAGTCTGCTGTGTTGGTGCCTCTCATTCATGCAAACAGAGGTTTTCGTGAGATTTTTTAAAAAAATGTAATTCAAAGTAGAGATGTTTAAAAACTCAGTTTTTGGCTTTTTCATGTGGACTCTAAATACTGAGCTTTTGCAGAGAGAAATGTAAAAAGTAACTTGTTACCCCATAACTCCCCTTGAAGGGGAGTTATGGGGTTACAAGTTACTAATAACTTTTTTAATCCAGAGTAGTGATAAATTTAAAAAAGGCTTTTCAAAGTACAGTAGAGATTTTTTTTAAACTTTGTTTTTGGTGTTTTCGTGTGGGCTCCAGATACTGAGCATTTGCAGAAAGAAATGTAAAAAGTAAAGTGTTGCCTAAAGGGGAGTTATGGCGTACAAGTTTTTAAGTAACTTTTTAAATCCTGAGTAACAATAACTTAAAAAAAAGCTTTTAAAAGAGGTTTTTAAAAACTCCGTTTTGGGCATTTTCATGTGGACTCCAAATACTGAGCTTTTGCAGAGAGAAATGTAAAAAGTACCTTGTCGCCTAAAGGAGAGTTATGGAGTACAAGTTTTTAAATAACTTTTAAAATCCTGAGTAGCGATAAAGAGGCTTTTCAAAGTAGAGATTTTTAAAAACTCAGGCCCTGTACACACGTAGCCTGGTGTTTGAAAAACGAATATTTGCACTCAAAAAATATCTCTGTCCATACATGTTCGAATATTTAAAATGTTTGTTTACATGTCCCGTTTTTTTCACCACAGAAGTTGTAAAGTTGTAATGAATAAGCTGAACCCATAGGTGGCAGTGTAGTGCTGTCACAACCCTTCACCCATGCAGCCGCGACTTCCTGTTATTTATTTATTTATTTTCTTTCGTTTGTGTGGACAGACCGTGAGGTTTAACTACTATTAAATACCGTGTTGGAGTACAAAGTTAATAAAACGCAGCAAAATGTCGACTAGGAATCATGTCAGAGCAGGTATGTTGACTTTTTAGTGCTTTTTTTAGAGCATTATGTGACGTGACCGCCGCTCCAGCTGGTCCAGCTGGAGCAGAAAGCTCCGTTCTGAAAGTTCACACGCAGACTCGAAAACGGAGAGTTCTCAAATCTTCACTTTGGCCGGAGTTTTGTCATTATTCGTTTATAGTTACATCAACCGGCGTTCACGTGTGGATGAAAGGCTAAACCGCATGCTAAACTGTTCGGTTTTACTGATAAACGGCTACGTGTGTACAGGGCCTCAGTTTTAGGTGAATCCATGTAGACTGGAGATATTGAGCTTTTCAGAAATGATAACTCTCACTTTGTGCCCTAGAAACCAAAACAACAACAGAATCGTATTTACAACGTTTTTATTCCTCTGTACATTTTTATTCTGACTGTGCTGCCAATAAACTTTAGGCACTTTCATAAAACAAAATGGTGAACAATTTGTCTTTATACTGCCCCTGACTTTTCACAAATTGCCAAAGTAGCTGCTCACCTTGTGAGACATGAGCCTCCAAAAGTCAAAGGTGGGCGCCAGACCGCCAGGGAGTGCTAATCCGCTTATAGCGGACCTAAACAATTTGTCAGCGTTACAGCGGATTGACTAACTTTTATAATTCATAAGCGGATTTGCGCTATTTTTATTTAAAATGCAGTAGCCTAGCTAATAACTAATTATCTATCAGTAAAAATGAAAAAAACTTATTTACGAGCTCTTAAATCAACCGGACGACTGCTCACGGACCATATCCTGTCAGCGCCGGATGTGGTCCGTGACAAAAAAGCGGTCCCCGCCCTAAGGGGGGCTAGAGAGAGCACTCTCTCTATAGCAGTTAGCAGCCAGTGTGTTACTCTGCAGCCTTATTGCTTGTTTTCGAAGAGTCAGACGAAGAGTTTTTAACATGGAGGGTGAACTTATGGATGTTTCTCAGCGGCCTACGCGACGCGTCAGCGCCTCATTTGCCCTCTTCAAAATGGCGACGGCCACAGAAGCAAAGGACTTTACAACAAAACACGGTAAAAACAATTATTTCTTTGCTGAGAAAAAATATATTTCTTAGCTGACTTTATAGCACAAGGTTTTTCTGAGCTTGACAGTTTCACGAAATGGTCAAATCTGCTGGATTAAAAAAAGTAGTTTGCCATTTGCACGTTAGCGCATTAGCATTAGCGTCCGCTAGCGTTGCTAATACATAAGCGCTTTTGAAATTGCTGACCTAAATAAATTAATAAGTGCTTTAGAAATAGCGGAACTAATTTTTGGATTAGCGCTGCCAAGCACTGCCAAAAGTAAAGTGAGCGTCGTGGAACCAAAAGAGGCGTGGAGCTGCAATAATGTGGAGTGGAATGCATTAAATATGTGACGGACATATCTATAAAAAAAAGACAAATTAAGTGATCATATTTTTCGGACTATAAGGCACACTTAAAATAATTTAATTGTCTCTAAAATCGACAGTGAGCCTTGTAATCAGGTGCACCTCATGTATTCTGGTTATGCTTACTGACCTCGAACCAATTTAATGTGGTTATTGTGAATGAGCTGAATAAAGCTTGACTTATCTGACTGTTTTGTTTCGCTTAGTGCACTTTATCATCTGGTGCACATTATGTATGAAAACAGACCCATTCATTGATATTGCGCCTTGTAATCCTGTGCGCCTTATAGTCTGAAAAATACGGTAGTTTTATGGTTAGCTCGTTTTTTGAACTAAATGCAAAGTTGATGCGCATCATCATCAATCTTCCCTAGATAATAAATGTGTTTGTTGTTTTTAAATCCCATGACTGTGGGGGTCACACAGACCATGTACCTTACTTCATGGTACAAAGACACATCAGGGGTGGGTTGGCTCACCAAACTTATTTGTGTGCAAAATAAAATCTCTTAAAAAAAAAAAAATCACCAACAGAAAAGAATTGCCACGTCTTTCTGAAGCTGAAGTCGGTTTCTTGTTCTGCGGCTTATTTGAATGTAAAACCTCAAACATTTTATTATGAAAGCTGTTTGAGTTTTGTCTCGATATCTTAGAGGCGTTTTTCTTTCTGCATTAGAGAGCCCAGGTTTTCCCCATATAATACACAGATTATTAATAGATTTGTTCTCCGGTTTCAATCGCTGCATTTGACTCACACATTAAGAATGACACAGCAGCTTCTTTGTTTTTTTTTTTACGTTACCCGTTTGTCTGCTGCGCTGTCATGGTAAAATAGAAAGGAGATGCTTTGAGAGATTAAAGCAGAAGATATAAACTTATTATATTCACAAATCACCTTCATATTTACACTGGCTGAAAGTTTATGTCCACTTTTTTCCATTTGATTTTTCCCCCAGCTTTTTTGAGAGTTTTCCACAGCCCTGACTTTGTCGCCCCTCCGTTTCTTAACATCTTCTTTCAACCACAAGCACGACTGAGTGTCGTCCATTTGTCAGCCTCGCCTGACAGGCTGCAGACCCCACGAGTGTGTGTGTGTGAACAGCACACACTTACAATGTGCTGGGATCTGATGGCAATGAGTCAGGCTTTTAAAAAAACACATCATAAGCTGAGCTGATGCACTTTATGAAGCTCTTTCTCTCTTTTTCATTCTCTCTGTTTTTGTCTTGTCCTGAAACTCAGGCCAAATGTTGTAGCTGTTTACTGACGGAGAGGCCGTGCCAGTGATTTTTCACATCGTGTCTCCCCGTGTCCCGGTGCAGATAGCTCGCCCACTGGCAGTCTGCTCCTTCAGATGCACCACACAAGAGGTTTCTCCACTTGTGCATTGCTGTGCAGCTGGACCTTGGCAGTGTGTGTGTGTGCGTGTGTGTGTGTGCAGTTGCAGACACCCGAGCCTCCCTTTTATTGTTCATTTGACCCACATCCCAGGAGGCACGAGGGTCAGGGTGGAGCACTCAAATCTTGTACAGGTGCTCAGTGCATCTGCGGAACCAAAAGGAGACAAGAAGGAGAAAAAAAATGTGTAGAAACACGTGAAAAATAATAAATATTTATGTGTAACTTTTAAGCACTTTGTAGTAAATACTTAAATGAAAGAAAAAACTGACATGATTTTTTTTACTATTCATAAAATTGCTAAATATATATATATATATATATATATATATATATATATTATCATTTAAATATGTTCGTTTTTGCAAACAAAATGACAAATCACTTTAATTTTGCTTTAAAAGTGATTTTGAACTTCAGAAAATGAGTTTTTAAATCTGTTTGTTCTACATCTGGGTTGCAGAAACCTGCGTCCAGATGGGAGCAGCCTGAACTCGTCATGGAGTGGGTGATCAGGGTTTGCCAGAATCAGCCTGGCCTTGTTCACTGACCTCACCCTGTGTAGGTCTGCGAGGTTCTTTAGGTGTATGCCAGCAGTTTTGCTGCACATCCTGACAATCCCCGAGAGTTTGCTCTTGTTCTTGCAGGTCAAAAGTCCAAACCAACAGATTAAGTTAAAGGTCCACTGACATGAATTTTCTACTATTCATCAAATTGCTCAAAATATATATTTTTTATCATTTAAATATGTTCGTTTTTGCAAACAAAATGATAAATCACTTCAATTTTGCTTTTGAAAGTGATTTTGAACTTCACGCCGTGTTTAATCATGGGAAATCCGATTACACCCAAACGCACCATCTGTGACGTAGTGTGCAGAGTGAGAGGCAGAGCTCTGGGCTTGTCACGGTGCGCGGGTATGAGCAGCTCCACATGAAGGTAAGTCTGATACAGCATCAGACCTAAATTAGATCCTGTTGTTTCTTGTTCCATCACCCAAACTATTTTCTGCTTCACAAAATGAAGACAAATAGCTCAAATCTTCACATAGATTGATAAATTCATCTGGTTTTAAATTGTCCGCTATTAAAGAGACCAGAGCCCTCTGCCTCACACTATACGTCACAGATGGTGCGTTCGTGTGTAATCAGATTTCCAACGATTAAACACGGCTAACACTAATTTTAATACTGTTACTTTAATGTCTTATTGTCTTGTGTTTATATGTGTATGTGTGTGTGCATGTGTATGAATCTGTACACACTTATTGACAGCAAATCTAATTGCCCCTCGGGGATAATAAAGGAACTTGAACTTGAACGGGGCGATGCTTCTTTAAATCGTCTCCTGGTCTGTCGGGGGATTTCAGCTGGTCATACTGGCTGCAGACACACGCACAACCCCACGCACACACATGTGTATGTTGTTAGCAGGCCAAAGCTGGTTTGAGTTAGCATGGAGCCAGCCGCACTGTGTGAGCGCCTTACAGTACCCCCCCCCCCCCGCCTGCTACCGCCTCTCTTCTTAGCTCTCACTCCATCTCCCTCTTTCTTCTACGACATGTGTGTGACAGTCAGCTGCTCTCTGAAGTCCACATCCTTCCGTTCCACACACAGACTCACGCAGTGGATCAGTGTGGCCCCCTGGCCCCTGATTAGTCGCCCTCGTGACAAACAGCGCAGAGGGGAGAGTGGCGAAGCAAAGGAGGAGGAGGGACTGTACGGGAGAGCGGAGGAACAGAGGTTCAGGGGGGTTAGGGAGGAGTAAGAGGTGAGGTGAGGAGGCCGGGACCCCTAGGGACCCCTAGATCACAGCCATGCTAATGAGGAGCTGCTTCACTAGCAGCGGAGGTGTCAGCTAACCCCTGACAGGTGCACATACTCCCAGAGCTCGTGCAGGCTACGCGTGTGAAGACTGTGTGCAATGTGTGTGTGCACATGGAGGGGCTTCAGGTTTGTGTCCCAGTGGCCTAGCCTGCAGGCGGCTTTGTTCCATATGCAAATCTGTAGCCGTGGCATTCTGTCACCCAGAGCAGCAAAGAGCACCTGAAACTCTGGAATGTGGCAACGCACACACGAGCGCGCGACACCTACTGCAGCACGTCCTCGTCGTCTCCTTCCAAACAACCAACACCTGCTCCGACGCTCCCTGCGCCCAATAATAAAGCAGCGTCATTCCACACAATAATGCAACCGAAATTAAGACGATCCACCCGTCAAAGTGTGTGTTGTGAATGATCGTGTCAGCTGTGGCCGACACACTGAATTAGGTTGAGTCCAAAAGATTGTTTATGGGATGTTTATAGGGCTGACTCATTCATTCAACGTTAATTTATACAGGTTAGTCAAAAATATATGAAGGATATGGTCCAAATTATTGGAATTTATTAATTAATTCAATCCAATTCAGTTTATTTATATAGCGCCAAATCACAACAGAAGTTGTGTCAGGGCATTGGACAGAAACATTCATATACAGGTATACTATACAAAAGCCAATCAGTGAAAGTTATCTATCTAAGAATTGTGTTGAATCTTCACTTTGTCACAGTCTCCCATCCTGAGCAAGCACAAAGGCAACAGTGGAAAGGAAAAATTCCCCTTTAACAGGAAAGAAACCTCCATCAGAACCAGGCTCAGGACGAGCGGCCATCTGCTTCAACCGGCTGGATTTGAGAGGACAGGAAGAGAGACAAACACAGAATGACAGGTCCAGGTGTACCCCTGAAAGAAGAACGACAACAAATGTCAACGTAGAAAAATTACAAATACAAAACAGGTGGAGCAGAGTAAGTAAAGAAGCAGCCGAGTGAAGAAATGTGGTCAGTTTGTCCTCCAGCAGTCTAATCCTATAGCAGCATAACTAAGGGACAGCTCAGGAAACCCAAGCCGACCCTAACTATAGGATTTATCAAAAAGGAAAGTCTTCAAACTGGACAATGTGTCAGCTTCATGGACAGAAACTGGAAGTTGGTTCCACAAGAGAGGAGCCTGAGAACTGAAAGATCTTCATCCCATTCTGCTTTTGGAAACTCTAGGAACCACAAGTAAACCTGCAGTCTGAGACTGAAGTGCTCCGTTAGGAAAATATGGAACAATAAGTTCTCGAATATAAGATGGAGCTAGGTTGTTGAGGGCTTTGTAGGTTAGAAGTAAGATTTTGAATTCAATTCTGGATTTGACAGGGAGCCAATGGAGAGAAGCTAAAACTAGAGACATATGATCTCTCCCACTAACTCCAGTTAAGATTCTGGCAGCACCATTTTGGATCAACTGAAGATTTTTTAAAGAAGTTTGTGGACGTCAGCAATTTCAATAGTCCAGTCTAGACGTGACAAAGCATGAAGCAGTTTTTCTGCATAATTTTTGAACAAGATATTTATCATTTTAGCAATATTACGCAGTTGGAAGAAGATGGTTTTGGTAAAAAATTTAATATGGGGGATAAAAGACATGTCCTGATCAAAAATAACACCAAGATTTTTAACATTAGAGCTGGAGGCCAGATTAATGACATCCAGAGTAAGTGAAAGACTTAAAAATTCATCCTAAAATGCTCAGGTCCAAAAACTAAAACTTCCGTCTTGTCTGAGTTTAAAAGCAGAAAATTAAGGGCCAACCAGGTTTTTACGTCTTTAAGACATAAAAAAAATATTAAATTAAACAATTAATCAGTCTCATAAAATTAATAAAAAAATGTGAGTTCTTTGTGGGAGTGAAATCATCATTTACACTGAAAGACACAAACACTTGGTTGAGTAGAACACAATTTCTTTAATGTTTAATTTGAATATAGTAATTATTCTAAACATAAAAAGACAGCGTTGAATATTGAATTTAAAGTGAAATACAGTTAAGATGGTGAATTTACATAGCCTTGGACTTTGAGAAGAAGTAAGCTACCTGACTAACGGTAGAACGTTTTAAGCGATGATGTGTGATGTGTATCGCTCAGATGTTGGGGGGTCTTGCAACGTAATAAAAGTTATAAATGTAATGATCCTAACTTTAGGCCTCAGTCTTGAATATGTTTGGAATTTCCAGTTTAGGTCTAAAAACACTTTTAGTTACGGATGATTATTCAATGTTTTTTTTTTTTTTGATTTATGTGTGCTGTTTTTCATTTTGAATGATCTGAATTGAATTTATATAAAAGGCAAAGAAAAAGTGTTATACATTGAAAAAAAAAAAACTTTTTTTGTAATTTGTGTCAGTCTAAAAATTTGAGTTGTAAATGTCTTAAAAGTCTTTAAAAAGTTTTACATTTAACTTTGTGAAACATAGAAATTCTGTATGCGCTGGAAATGACTCAGCTGCAACCTAAAATTTTAGCTCAATATCTGTCAAACTGGCTGAGTTTTGGCCTTTTTTAATTATTATTATTAGTTTATTTGACAGGGACAATGCACATAAACATAGAACAAAACAAGTCTGTGACTAATGCATTGCACAAAGAGTATATAGCTACTGTATAGCTAATTCACAACTCCAGTCCCTGGATGACTGAGTTGGATGAGATCAAGTATCTGTGGCAGCCATCTTGAATTGGTTAACTCCAAAGGTTTTTCAGGTAAAAACACAAATACCTTCCTTTTGCATTCTGAGCAGTATTGTCCTGGCTCACCAAACATTTGATTTTATTCAAGCTCTGTTTTTCTCTGGGCTTTGTGAAACATAATCTGGCTTCACTGAACAGTCGTTATGGTCCTCTCGCTGCTAGCTGAGATGTTCACTGATTTTATTTTTGATTTTTGTTGTTTTATCATTGATTTTACTTGATTTTATCACTTGTTTTCATTTAATCTTTGATTTTAGTTGCACTTTGTAGCACTTTGAGATTTTTGTTAATGAAAAGTGCATTGTAAATTAAATTCATTATTATTAACACCAAGCCTGTAGAAAGTTTCCTTTTTTTGTCCATGGTCCCATTTTAACATTAGTGCATCCGATAAGAACAAGAGTAAACTTACCGCTAAATGGTGCGACATGCTTTCAATATAAATCAGAATCTGTCTGGGAAGCTGTAAATTCCTAAATAAAAAATCAACGTCTACACCAGATGATTTGCCTGCATCACGTCTACCGGCCCCACACCACTTCGGCTACACTGGCCATATGCAAACAGTCAATACCATGGTTCCCCTTCACTCACTGGCATTTTGTTTGTACTTTTTAAGCCAAAATGATGGCTATAAAAGTCAATCTGGAAGGAATAAAAACTGATGTAAAGCTCAGATCTCATTCCCTGAAGACTGGCTTAATTGGCCCGGTGGTTTAGTAAAAAGGCAAAAAAACAAAAAAAAATAGAGTGCAGGAGAGAGGAAAAGCATTATTACTGGCCCACCTCAGCTCCGTGCATGTGCCAAGGCTTTAATAACTTCCTCCAGGCCTCCTGGCCCTTGTTTTCATTGTGCAGGACAAAGCGCTGCCCTCCTGAGCTGGTTTCAGATCTGTGCTCCCTGGTTTCATGCCAGCGTGAACACCTGGAACCGAACAGATAGTCCCTGTTTTGTTGTTTTTAGGTGAATTCCATTACACTAAAGAGTTCCCAAATTGCTGGCAAAATGACAAAAAGCAGCCAAATGCAGTGCACCGTTATTACCAAATCCCGCTGGGACTCTATTTCATTTAACCTCTCATCCCTGTCTCATTTATACTCACACACACACACTCACGCCTGTGTGTGTGTGTTGGCAGAGTAAATTGGCTGATTAGGTCCAGCATCAGTGACTGCGTGGAGAGGACGCTGCAGCTGATGTAACTGCTAGTTGACATGGTGGTCAGCAGAGGAAGGGTCATGTGACTGCGTGTCAGAGAGACAGCTGTAATGACCACACAGTGAAGCATGACATCGCCCACTGTGAGCCTTTAATGAAAAACTGAACACTGAGCAGCAACACTTTCTCTGTGTCCGTCTGTCTATCCGTATTTCTGTCTACAGTATCTGTCTATCCATCTATCTGTCTATCAGTCTATCTGTCTATCCGTCTGTCTTATCCGTCTCTCCGTCTATCTGTCTATCTACGTATCATCTACGTATCTATCTACGTATCTATCTACGTATCTATCTACGTATCTATCTACGTATCTACGTATCCGTCTATCCGTCTGTCTGTCTATCCGTCTATCTACGTATCTATCTACGTATCCATCTACGTATCTACCTATCTACGTATCTATCCGTCTATCTGTCTACCCCTCTATCTGTCTATCCGTCTATCCGTCTATTTGTCTATCCGTGTCTATCTGTCTATCCGTGTCTATCTGTCTATCCGTATCTACCCGTCTATCTGTCTACCCCTCTATCTGTCTATCCGTCTATCCATCTATTTGTCTATCCGTGTCTATCCGTCTATCCGTGTCTATCTGTCTATCCGTGTCTATCCGTCTATCTATTTACGAATCTATCTACGTATCTATCTACGTATCTATCTACGTATCTATCTATCTACGTATCTACGTATCTATCTACGTATCTATCTACGTATTCATCTACGTATCTATCTACGTATCTACGTATCTACGTATCTATCTACGTATCTACCTATCTACGTATCTACCCGTCTATCTGTCTACCCCTCTATCTGTCTATCCGTCTATCCGTCTATTTGTCTATCCGTGTCTATCCGTGTCTATCTGTCTATCCGTGTCTATCTGTCTATCCGTGTCTATCTGTCTATCCGTCTATCCGTCTATCCGTGTCTATCTGTCTATCCGTGTCTATCTGTCTATCCGTGTCTATCTGTCTATCCGTGTCTATCTGTCTATCCGTGTCTATCTGTCTATCCGTGTCTATCTGTCTATCCGTATCTACCCGTCTATCTGTCTACCCCTCTATCTGTCTATCCGTCTATCCGTCCATTTGTCTATCCGTGTCTATCTGTCTATCCGTGTCTATCTGTCTATCCGTGTCTATCTGTCTATCCGTGTCTATCTGTCTATCCGTGTCTATCTGTCTATCCGTGTCTGTCTATCCGTGTCTATCTGTCTATCCGTATCTACCCGTCTATCTGTCTACCCCTCTATCTGTCTATCCGTCTATCCATCTATTTGTCTATCCGTCTATCCGTGTCTATCTGTCTATCCGTGTCTATCTGTCTATCCGTGTCTATCCGTCTATCTATTTACGAATCTATCTACGTATCTATACGTATCTATCTACGTATCTATCTACGTATCTATCTATCTACGTATCTACGTATCTATCTACGTATTCATCTACGTATCTATCTACGTATCTACGTATCTATCTACGTATCTACCTATCTACGTATCTACCCGTCTATCTGTCTACCCCTCTGTCTATCCGTCTATCCGTCTATTTGTCTATCTGTGTCTATCCGTGTCTATCCGTCTATCCGTGTCTATCTGTCTATCCGTGTCTATCTGTCTATCTGTGTCTATCTGTCTATCCGTGTCTATCTGTCTATCCATGTCTATCTGTCTATCCGTGTCTATCTGTCTATCCGTCTATCCGTGTCTATCTGTCTATCCGTCTATTTGTCTATCCGTGTCTATCTGTCTATCCGTCTTTCCGTCTATCCGTGTCTATCTGTCTATCCGTGTCTATCTGTCTATCCGTGTCTATCTGTCTATCCGTGTCTATCTGTCTATCCGTGTCTATCCATCTATCTATCTACGAATCTATCTACGTATCTATCTACGTATCTACCTACGTATCTACTTACGTATCTATCTACGTATCTATCTATCTACGTATCTACGTATCTATCTATCTACGTATCTATCGACGTATCTATCGACGTATCTATCTACGTATCTATCTACGTATCTACGTATCTATCTATCTACGTATCTATCTACGTATCTACGTATCTATCTACGTATCTATCTATCTACGTATCTATCTATCTACGGATCTATCTACGGATCTATCTACGGATCTATCTGTCTGTCTGTCTGTCTGTCTGTCTGTCTGTATCTACCTACCTACCTACCTACCTACCTACCTACCTACCTACCATCGATCGATCCATCCATCCATCCATCCATCCATCCATCCATCCATCCATCCATGGTCTGTCATCCTTCCCTCCTTTTGTTTTCTTCTTGCTTGTTTGGGAAGTTGATTAAATTTGTCTTTGGCCATCATTAAGCAGCCGCCATCAGCTGCCACTCCATTAGCTGCCACACTACCTCTACCAGCATATGGTGCGCCTGTGTGAGATATGACATGATGCAAATGTGTTGTTGCTGTTGTGGTGGTGGAGTGGGGGCCCCGGAAGGTTGTAGGGATGAAGGTACAGGATTGGATTACTTATATTGATTGCTGGGCTGTACACACACCCCAAAAAAAAGAAAGTAGGCTTTGCTGAAGGAATGCATTTTGCCTGCTGCCTTTTATGCAATAGTTTGTTTTGCAAAATCTGCTGGTGCTCAGAATATGATGGGAATTATTCTCAGCTGCTACACTGGATTTCTGCTCAGTATTTGTACGTCAGACAAGCCTTTTTGGTGTTTGCTAAGTTCACTTAGCTGTGGCAGCCCTATTAAACTGGTTGGACTGAAAAAAAAAGTTTTAAATGTGCATCCAACAATTATTTTCAGTTTCATCAAAATCTGTCCAGTGATTCTTAAAAATAATACGTTCACATACATACAGACAAAAATAACAAATTAAAAAGAGTGGAATTTGAAAAAAAAAAAGATTCAGAACATTTTTTCCTCAAACATTTTTACTTCATGTTCATTATTTTTAGATCCACAGCTCTAATGTCTGTAGACGTACCTTTGTCCCTGGTGGGCATGCAAATAGCCTCAGCGTGTGTTGGTGTGCAGGCGTGTGCGCCCGAGCTCGCCAGGCCCTTAAAGTCCCTCCACCTCTCGTCTTACCCCTCTCTCCTCCTCTTCCCTTCTCTGTCTGGCTCTCTTCTCCCCGTCCAAGCTGTTAAGCTGTCCAGCTCTCTGCTGCCAAGCGGCCGTGTGAAACCCAGCCAAACTAAACACGAGCAGGCAGCCCGCCACTCGCCCCACGCACGCATGCACACATCCATACGTTTGCACACACACTCGTGCGTGTGAGCGAGGCCTCTTGCGCGCATATTAGCGGCGAGAGTTAAGTCGTGTCCCAACAACACACATGGTGAAAGTGACGGCTACACCAGAGCGCCACTAATGGCGGAGAAAAACTGACTGAATCAGTAAATGAGCCCCTCATTAACTCTCTCTGACCCTTTCTCCCCAGAGGAAAGCCAAACCAATCACGGCGCCAAATCAGCTTCCTGTACTAGACACTGATCCAGCGTCGGCTTTCGCTCATCGGTTCTCCGCAGTACAAGCGAGCGTGTGTGTGAATCTCTGAGCATAGGGTTGTGTACAGTGAGGGAGCGAGTAAAGAAAATGTTTCTTGAGCCCATATCAGTGTCTGCATGTGTGTTTTACAATCCATAACAAAGAGTGGCTTTGAGGCAGTCAGCCATCTTA
Source organism: Garcialebias charrua (assembly GCA_038048925.1). NCBI lineage: Eukaryota > Metazoa > Chordata > Actinopteri > Cyprinodontiformes > Rivulidae > Garcialebias > Garcialebias charrua. The sequence goes on from JBBPBX010015090.1 coordinate 38,362, forward strand.
ATAGGAACTTTTTTTTCTTGATCACATAAAACTCTGGGCAAGCTTTATTTCCCCAGCTCTGTGTTGGCCCTCCAGGCTTTGAGCTTTGGGACCACTGTACCAACTTGACTCCACTTGCGGTAGCCGCTGATCATAAAGTAGATGCAGATGCCTCACAAGCAAACACAAGACTGCGGAAATACCTCTTCAGGGCAAGCCTGCGTTGAATTAGGCAAACCTCTACCAAGGCTCTTTTTTACAAGTCAAAAGCAGGCCGACAGGGCCACGCCACAGTGACTGATAGATTCATTTGCCGTTATTAAGTCACACCATTTAAAGGGGGTAATTTGTCAGCGAGTGACTCTCAGTTCTTACAGTGTGGAGCCACAACAGATTCTTTTACTATACGTGTTACTACACCAGTGACGCAAAGATTTATTTAATGTGGATCCCGTTAAAAACAACACAGGAGTCTTTGTTGTTTACTCGTTGTCTCAGTCACTTTTATCATCATGTCTACTTTCTCTGTGTCTGATGCCACTTCTCCAACACCCACCCCTTCTTCATTATCTCGTTTTTTTAACCCACTCTTCGCTCTCCTGTCACCATATGGAAATGACAGCATTGACAAGATGAATCTGTATATTAAAGCCTAGCAGACATTAGAATTTGCATAATGTGTCATGGCCTAAGGGCAAAACCTGCCACCTTTGTTAGCCTGTAGACACACAGCGTCTTATGAAGCTTCATGACACAGTAACAGAAAGACAATCAGGCCCTGTACACACGTAGCCAGATATCAGTAAAACCGAACAGTTTATCATGCGTTTTGGTCTATCATCCACACGTGAACTCCGGTTGATGTAACTATAAACGAATAATAAAAAAACTCCGACCAAAGTGGAGATTTGACAATTCTCCGCTTTCGAGTCTGCGTGTGGACTTTCAGAACCGGAGGTTTCTGCTCCAGCTGGAGCGGCGCTGACGTCACATAATGCTCGGCGGGGAAAAAAGCGCTAAAATGTCAACCTACCTGCTCTGACATGATTCCCAGTCGGCATTTTCCTGCGTTTTATTAACTTTGTACTCCAACACACTATTTAATAGTAGTCCAACCTCGCGGTCTGTCCACACAAACGAATGAAAAAATAATAATAATAACAGGAAGTTGTGGCTGGGTTGAAGGGTTGTGACTGCACTACACTGCCACCTATTGGTTCAGCATATTCTTTACAACACTCTGTGGTGAAAATAACCGGGGACATGTAGACGAACATTTTAAATATCCGAACATGTATGTACAGAGATGTTTTTTTTCCGCAGCTATTTGTTTTTCAAACACCAAGCTACGTGTGTACAGGGCCTTAAACTCTGGGATTTAAAGGATACCACATATAGGTATTTAAAAGTTTTATGTTATGTCTGTGTGCTATCTTGACAATATTAATTCATTTTAATACACAAAATAATTCTTAGATAATTAATTATACCCTTTTTAATTCTGCCATTTTTAACTTTCGTTTTGAACGACCGGTTTCTTGAAGTCCACGCCCTTCAACGATCTGTTAACGCCCTCTGTAACAGCCAGTATCTGTAATGTGTTGTTGTTTTAAAATTAGCTCTTTTTTTATTACTCATTTGACTTACTGTTAGTGCTAGCTTAAGATAACTTACCGAAACCCGTCTGAGCGCGCCGCAATTAGCTGCTCCTTTTAGCATGAGACCACCCGAATCCGAAGCTAATGTTAGCTTGTTCCTCTTCCGGTGTTCGCCAGCTTCGCTCGTTGCACGCGGAGATTTTGGGAGTTATCGCTGTTCCAGTCAAGACAACAAAGTTCACCAAGTGTCTCCCGTAAATTAATCAGTAAGGAGAAGGTCCTCGCTGCTGCGAGGCTGCTGCGAGGGCAGCAGCGAGGCTGTACAATTGAAGCTCCGCTCCATCCGCCAGAAGAGGGTCCCGTTGCCGCTGGTCCCTACGCCGGGGGTCCGCTCGTTTAATTTTTGACGGCTGCGCGTTGGGAGCGATCGCAAATACACTAAAAATTGAACTAAAATATAAAAATAACAATTATACTTTATTTATAAAGCCATTTAAAAAAACACAGCTGCAACAAAGTGCTGTACACATGAAATTAAGAACATATAAACAAAAGATGAGATGAAATCATGAAAAACAACAGTCATGTGTTTAATACAGAAGTGGGTTGAGCCTAACCAGGGGTTGCTAGGTGAGGGGCTGGACTCAGGTTTGAGGTGATTGGCTACGGCCTGTGACGTCAATAACTGCAGGAAGTGTGAATCCTGGTGTATTTATCAAAAATAAATAAATCTACTTAGAGTAAATAAACCACTGGGTGCATTTTTTTGGCACAAGGACTGTTTTTTTATGAAGTAAATACCCAAAGTTGAGTAAAAAAAACATTAAAAAGTGAATTTTGCATCTGTGGTCCCCTTTAAGTGCAACAATCTTTCTCTAAATGCCACAAACCTTTACACAAAAATTCATTTTACATTAGAATTGGTTATTGAATGAAAAATGCAGTGTTTTAATTGTCTGCTCGAATTTACCATGGTTTTGTTTCTGTCGTCCCACAGATAAAGATGAGCCGTCCAGCTATATCTGTACAACCTGCAAGCAGACCTTCACCAGCGCTTGGTTCCTGCTTCAACATGCCCAGAACATTCATGGCATCCGCATCTACCTTGACAACCACCTCGCCAACTGCTCCCTCACTCCCCGCATGGCACTGCCTCCTCCCCCGGGAGCTGATGCACTGCCCCGCTCCCCTCTCCCCACTTTCCTCGGTGACACCAACAACCCATTTCACCTCCTGCGAATGGCTGCACCCTTGCTCAGGGAACACCCCCATCCTCCAGGGTACATGGAGACCCGGCTGCCTGCGACACCACCCTTCATCAGTCCCCCACCTCCTCCTAGACCTCTAGAGCGTCTGGGCCCAGAGGAAATGGGGCTGCTGTCACAGCACCCCAGTGCTTTTGAGAGGGTAATGAGGATGACCCCCATGGAGCCTCCTTCCATGGACTTCTCCCGTCGACTGAGAGAACTAGCGGGCAACCCAACAAATAACGGTGGCCCCACACCTCCGCTCTCTCCCAACCGTGTGCCACCCATGCACCGTCTGTTGAGTCCAACGCTTTTTCAGCCTGGGGCCAAGCCCCCAACATTTCTCACCTATGCCCCACAGCCACCCACATCTCAGGGGGGACATGGCTCCACCAGCCCTCCAGACACTCAGGGCCAGAATCAGGCCCTAAGCAAATCCAAATCCTGTGAGTTCTGTGGCAAGGTTTTCAAGTTCCAGAGCAACCTGATTGTCCACAGACGCAGTCATACCGGAGAGAGGCCATACAAATGTCACCTGTGTGATCATGCCTGCTCCCAGGCCAGCAAACTTAAAAGGCACATGAAAACACATATGCACAACAAGTCTGGGAACATAACTGACTCTCCAGAACAGGGAAGTAGAGGAGAGGGAGGAGAAGGTGAGGGCAAAAGTAGGGAGGGAAATGCACGGGCAATGGAGTTGGAGAATGAAGAGGAGGAGGAGGAAGAGGAAGAAGAGGAAGAAGAGGAAGAAGAAGAGGAGGAGGAATTGTTAAGAAATGGACCAGATTCCAACTTAAGCGAGGACTCCCAAGAATTCAACCAGAATAGAGAAAATGGCCCAAGACAGTCCCCTGAAGAGAAACCACTGAGTGGGGACAGAGTAGACAATGGGGGGGTGGGCTTCATGCACCCCTACAACCACGTGGACAATCATCTTAGACTGAACCCTAAGAAGAGAAACCTGGAGAGACAACCTAATGAAAATGGGGGAGAGAGGGATGAAGCAGGAAGAGAAAATGAAAAAGAACCAGAGAGAGTAAGAGATGGGCAAGTGGAGACAAGGCATCTGACGAACGGCAGGATTACTTTAAACGAAGCAGAAGCCTTTCCTGGGCTATTCCAGCGTCGGCCTACTCCTATCACCAGCCCGAGCCCTTCCAACAACAAGAGGATCAAGATAGAGAAAGAACCGCTGGAACTTCCTCCAACCATACCCCTCATATCGCCAGAAAACGTTTACTCTCAGCTCCTGGCTGGCTATGCTGCTTCACGCCACTTCATCAGAGAACCTTTTTTGGGATTCACTGATTCCCGTCAGTCACCGTTCGGCACCTCATCCGAGCACTCCTCCTCAGAAACAGGAAGCCTCCGCTTCTCCACCCCACCAGGGGAGCTGATGGAAGGTGGCAGCATCTCAGGCCACAGTGGAAGCAGCACCCCTCATCTCCTGCGGGGGCCTGGACCTGGTAGACCCAGTTCAAAAGATAGGCGGAACGACACCTGTGAGTACTGCGGCAAGGTCTTCAAGAACTGCAGCAACCTGACGGTCCACCGGCGCAGCCACACGGGGGAGCGGCCATACAAGTGTGACCTGTGCAGCTACGCTTGTGCCCAGAGCTCCAAGCTGACGCGCCACATGAAGACGCATGGCCAGTTCGGGAAGGAGGTGTATCGCTGCGACATTTGCCACATGCCGTTCAGTGTCTACAGCACACTGGAGAAACACATGAAGAAATGGCATGGTGAACATTTGATGGCCAGTGAGGTCAAAATGGAGGAAGCGGACAGAGGTTAAGCCAGCAACCATATATTATAAAGAACACAGTGCACACAAACATTCTTCCACACACATACAAACATTTAAAAACACTTACCGGTACATTCACGCTCAAAATTATCTACAACCACTTCTTCAACAATGGGGCTCGGCTGGATTGTGTTTCTCTAGAAAACAAATTTAAGATTAATTGATGTTTATCTTTTTCTTTTCTTGTCACAAAAACTGCCACCTGAGAATATTACCAAATGGAAACTTTAATGTTTTGTCTGAAATGCCCAACTTGGTGTTTCATGGCAAACAGTTGGAGGATTTTATCTGTTAGGAATCTATGGAGCCTTTCTACTGTGCAATAATTTCTGTATTTATTGGATTTTTTGTAATGATATTTGGCATGTGCAGGTACATCTTTGTGGGATTTCATATGGAGATAGTTTTGAAATGTTCTAAAGTGTTTGTTTTTTTCTTTTCTAAAATGCTATAACAGCAAAGACGTCACCATTGAAGCATTTTTTTTTTCCTCTAAGGAAATTTATCCTGTGAGAGTAAATTTGTGTGAAGCAGTTTGCTTTTAAAAGTAAAAAAAAAAAAAAGTTACCTGCAGCAGCGGACTACAATCCATTCCCTCACACAGGCCTAAAGCACTGAATGTCAGCCTGACAAAAAAAAAATCGTATTGGGTTTTAAAAATCCAGCATTATCTGAGAGATCTGGTTTTAATTTATTCAGGGAGTTAGTTCCTTTTTTTTTTTTTAAATAACCAAATTGGAACTATTTCAAAATGCAGTTACTGTATTGCTGTCCTTGCTTCAGAAAGGACATAAATAAAGGTTGCACTTAATGGAGATGCCCTTAACTGACGCTCGGTACATTCCTAATGTAGGATTAAACCACCATATTTAATATGCTGAATAAGTTAAGACTACTTGTGATTAATTAATGTGAGAAGAAGAACAGTCCTTTTTATGGTTTGTAAATATATTCTTTTTTTATATGTTAAAGAAGCCCTGACTGTACATGAAAGATGGCCTAAATCTAAACAATCAGAAAAAAGAAAAACAGCTGCTCACATCATCCACAAATATATGCTACATGTAACTGCCAGACATTTTTACTTTACGAAGTCCATCTGTTTATCTCTTAAGGTAATTAAGGTAATTTCTTGTGCTCAAAATTTATGTTGAACAAAAGCTACTTCACTTTCTAAATTATTGCCTATCTCCTTCTGTCTGATGCGGCAAGTCTCCGTGACTACCTGTGTCACCTGAAGACCCCCCATGAAAAATAAAAGGGTTTCAAATGAAATTTTACATCAGTATGTGTTACCATGTGTTCTTCTCCTCTTTGCAGCATGCTCTAAGCTTCTCTCTGACGGTGTCTTTTCACAGTTCACCAACTCAGATACATGCATTTAGAGCAGCTTTCAACAGGAAGCCTGTTCATTTGCCGCACACAGTGATATGGGTTTAACTCCCTGTAACAGATTTCGAGACAGTGTGCCTGTTCGTGTATTTCGGGGATTACGTTTTTTTATTTTATTTTTTATTTTCTGCATCGCTCATTCTGAAATGAATCTGGTGCAAAAAAAAAAAAAAAAGGGGGGGGCATATGATTTATGATAATTTGAGCACAGCTGCACTCGGGGATGGCCGAGCTACCTTGAACGGGGGCTATTCTTATAGCAAAAAATGAAAGATTGGAGCGGAGAAATGAAGATGTGTGAAAAAGGGAAAGAGCAAGACCTTGACTAGGGAGAATAGTCATTCAAATGAAATTGGAAGCATATGAAACATGTATTTTTTTTCGGTACCAAAATGCACATATACTGGCCACATCTTACGACAGACCTTCAGAGTGAGACAGATTGAGCACGAGAGGGACGGAGACAGCAAAGCCACATGAAAAAGAGACTAAGACTACATCTTTCATTTTCGCACTGCAATTCTCAGCCATCAAAATCATAATCACATGAAAGTTTGACCTGCTATTTTGGCCTGCAAAGTCTTATCTGAACCACTTTGTTTTTATGGAACAAAAAAAAATAAAAAATAAAAATAAATGATGTGCACATTTTTGGCTGATCTGAGAGAAAAATCTGGGTCTATATTGCTCCACATAAGCTATGTAGTTATATTTTAGCGAATTAACACAAAAGCAAGACTGGCTGTGAGGAGTTTGCTTGAATACGGTAATGCATGAGTGAAATTATCAAGGTGCTGATTTAACCGTACGGTGAATGATTTGCCTGAATTCAGAGTGAGGCCACAGAGACAGTGTAAACCTCAGAGATGCAAATCATTCAGTCTGACAATATGTTTACAGTGTTGAAGTACGCCATTAATGAAATACTCTGTGTAAGTGTTAGAAATGGTTAAAAAAGTATTTTTTTTTCACCAATGGTCTCCGATAATTTGAATGCCATAACAGTTTTTGTATGATTTTCCTGGTGGAGGGATTTTATCTACATTAATGTGTTTCTGTATGATTGTTTGTTCACTGTATGGAAAGTGTTTTATGTAATACTGCAAAATCATGGCAGGTGATTCTCCCTTTATTTTTTACAACAATGTTTTTGACTAATGGTCCTTTTTTCCCCTATTTTTATTATTATTATTATTTCATTTTACTTTAATTTTACAATTTTTTGCCCTTCTTCAAGCTATCCTTCATGGATGTAAAACAAAGTGAATAAAAATGAGGAAATTAAATCTAAAAGAAGAACCTTCGGCAGGGGAATACAATTGTTTTGTGCAGGCATTTTTTAAGTTCCTGATCAATTTTACAAGATTTTCATGGACATCATGTTTTGCTGTCTTTTCCTCATGATTGGTTGAAGATCTAGTCATGGCACTTAATGACTGTAATTTTGAATACATTTTCATATTTCACTTTTCACAAGTTTCACCTACACTCTTTGTACAAAATATTTTTCGTTTTTTGAGGAGTGGAGGGGAGTGCATCATTGTGAAAAAAAGTGTTTGCAGAATAGTACACTGCTGTTCTGAACATATATGTATTTTTGTAATGTGTTGAAAAATCAATACAAGAAAGCCAACACTTCAATAAATGTTGCAATTGCTCTATGGTTGAACTTGCTTTTTAATCAAATTATTTCCTTTTTCTATTCTTCTACTGGAAAATAAACCACACAGCAGATACAAGTACCACCTAGAAGCAAAATACACTACAGTACTGTCTTTTAAAATAGTACACACTGATTTAAGTAAATGAAAAACATTGGAGTGTAACTATTACTTAGTCACAGCAATCCATTTCTATTAATATGAATTAATGAACAAAACAAGATGAATCCGTTTATGTTGTAATTCTCTGGAAGTGCAGTGGTGGAATGTTACAACCATTACGCTTTGTTCGATGGGACAGCTGTGTTTGAGTGGTTAGAGCAGTTGTCCTCCAATTGGAGAGTTGGGGGTTCAATTCCACCAGCAGTCACATGCTGAAGTGTTCCTATAGGCAAGACACTGAACCCCTCATTGCCTCATATCTGTGTCCCATCGGTGTATGGATGTTATAAAGTACTGATTATTCTTTGTAGATATCTAGTAGAGTGCTGTATGAATGGGTAAATGAGGACACAGATTGTGTTGTAAAGTGCTTTGAGTATCTTGATAAGATAGAATGGCTCTATACAAGTACAGTCCATTTACCATTTGATGGTTTAATGAGCGATAGCAGGTGTTGTCTAATTTGGAAGTCCAGACCTTAGACACAGTTAAGTGGTATGGTTCAATTTTAAGACTGCTATTTACTCATCAAAATACTATTTTTAACTAAAAGAACCAAAATGACACTTAGCTTGATGTTAAATGAATGCCATCCATTTTCTATGCTAGACCGTGTGCAGAGTCGAGGTGAGCTAGTGTGTATCTCCAGTGGTTAAAGAACAAGAGAAGCGGTACAGCCTGGACACGAATCACCAATTAAACTTCCATGCATGTTTTTTGTGAGAGGAAATCGAAGTACCTGGAGAATATAAAAAAATCACCACAGACAAACAGCTGGGAGTCAAACCCTGGACGTTCTTGCTGCAAGGCAACAGTGTTCAGCTGTTCCACCATGTAGCCCTGAAATGATCACCTTGTTTATCTGGGTCTAGCAGAGGATACATTAATTTTAATTATATATAAATATATATATTTTTTTCTTTTAATTGAAGAGTTGTACGATCCCTTTGTTTGTTTAACTTTTGTAGGAACAGATACATTTTTTAAATACAATTTCAGCAATTGCATCTAGTAAATAAATCAGAACACAGTAACCAACCATACCAAATACACTTTTAAACTTTGACATGTTGCTAGGGCGGCACAGTGGCTAAGTTGGTAGGACTGTTGCCTCTCAGCGAGAAGCTTGCTGGTTCAAATCCCAGCTCGGGGCCTTTCTGGGTGGGGTGCGCATGTTCTCTCCGTACATACATGGGTACTCAGGTTTCCTCCCATAGGCCAAAAACATGCATGCTAGACTGATTGGTAACTCTAAATTGTCTCTGGGTGAGAGAGTTTATGGTTGTTTGTCTCATTTGTCTCTGTGTCCCTGTGATGGAATGGAGACATGTCCAGGATGTCCCCCACCTCTCGCACAGTGACTGCTGGACATGGACACCAGTAACGCCCATGACCCGAAAAGGAAGAAGCGGGTAAAGATAATGGATGGATGTTGCTAGAAACGTTTCACCAGGTGCATGCATGTTTTTTTTGCACACCCAAGGTTTTCTACCACAGTCTATAGACACAAATGTTAAGTTAATTGGAGGTTATAAATTAACCTTAGGGTGTGTATGTGTTTGTATGTTCATGGTTGCTTATCTTGTGCATCTCTGAGCCAAACCTATGCAGTCAGTTCAATCTCTCCTTGAGGATCTCTTGTTGGTTGACCACTTAGATAGGCACGGCACCAGCATAGGTCGTGTGTGGTCAGATACACTATCATTGTATTCATTCCCCGATTTGGACCTGTGGTCTTCCTATGTGGAGTTTGCATGTTCTCGTTTTTGTGTGGGTTTTCTCCAGGTTCCAGATGGGAAATGCTGAAGTATTGTACCAGTGGCATAAAATTATTGCATTTTGAGGAAAATGATTGTACGCGCCCAGTTTGCATTTTAAACTATATCCGAATTATCCTCTAATTATCGTACATTACAATAAACAATGCCTATAACCTATAATGCATTTTATTAGTAAATAAAGTAAAAAGAAAACAGTTGAAAAAGACACTACCTGCAGAACAGCAACTCAACTGGTGTTGTGTAGAATGAGTCCCCCACATGCACTGAATACACCAATACAAACATATATTTTTGTATTAATTTTAATGTTATATGTGTAGTATCCCTGGCTAAAATAATTTTTTGTTTGATAGTTTTATTTATTTTTGTTATACACCTTGAAAAATAAACTCAATCAGATTAAACTGTCTTACAGGCTGCAGTTGACTCATCATGGATCAGGATCCTGCCTCAGATTTTTTTCACATGCATTTTGTTTATATAGAAGAAAGTAGTATCAACCACCCTCCCTAACCACCACTGAAAACCTTTGATAATTAAATTATTTGACATAAAAAAACACTTAAAGTTTCATTTGAAATCACACCTGTGACATTTTTGCGCACATTAACTGGAAACAGCAACTCGGACTACCTAAACAGGTAATTAGTCCTAAACCTTAAATGCAAAATAAAAACAGTTGAATTTATTCACCTGCTCTCTTCTTCAGGGGTTTGCCACAGCGATCAAACTCACATAAAATGAATCATTTTGAGACAGTCTTCAAAAGTCTCATCACCAGAAAAAGTTGCTGGACTTATCACCTGTTGCTTTTGGAAAATAGAGTTAGATGGGTCTAAAAACTTGACAAATATAACAGCAAATTTCCTGTTTCTCAAGCTGCCACCTCTGCCAAAAGGAGTAATTGATTCAGTCATGCACTTAAGTGGTCAAATTATCGTACATTATGGGATTTTTTTAATTATTGAATGTACATTGTACAGATATTATTGTACAAATACAATAATTATCGTATGTCTGGCAACGCTGCCGGGAGCTCCGTTTTCTTCCCACAGTTCAAAAACACGCACCCAGGACTACTGTATCTTGCAGAAGAGATCCGTGAGCTCAATGGGTTTTGTTTGGTTAAATAAATGTTAATACTGTAATCTTCACTTTATAACATTAAAGGTTCAGTCTGCAGTTTCTGTAGAACAGCAGCACTTAGAAAAAATTTCAACAAGCAAAGCATTCTGATCCCTCCCCCTCAGAGCCATATATGGCTCTGCCCCCTTGTGGTCTGTTGAAATTTGAATTCAAGCTCTGTTTTTATTGGCTGATTCAAATTCAAGCTCGGTTTTTATTGGCTGGTTACAAACTTTGTTTTTATTGGCTGGAAAATGGCGGGTCACTTTTTCTTTTTAGAAATGCTTATTTACCACCTGGAGAAGCAAGGGGACAATATTTTTTTTTAGTTTTTTCAGAGATTACCTCTCTAACATCAATCTAGTGACAGAGTGAAGAAATATGTTAAAATATATATTGTTTGAAAAGTTACAGACTACATTACAATCTTACATACCCCAGCTTTAATACCAAATTATAAATGAATATAATTCCGTTTTATACCATTGACAAGTGCTGTCAACCTCAGTGACGTAAGAAAAAATATCCTTTTTGTACCCGAGACGGTTTGGAAAACTAAAATGACATTACTTATACATTACAATGTATTTCACACAGATCAGAAAAAAATAATCTCCAATATATATTACAATAAAGTTCGGTTCAAATTAGCAACAGCTAGTTGAAGTCTCACTCACTGTTGATGTGACATACAGACATAATTTATAGATTTGGCAAGAATTTTAACACTTTAATTTCCCTCTGGGATTAATAAAGTATTTTTGAATTAAATTATGTGCCTTCACCATGTCATTCACTTTATTTTATGTAGCCTAAGATGATACAAATAACAAAAAAAATAATGCACACAAGACTTCTTCAA
>JBBPBX010015091.1:0-49974 GCA_038048925.1 Garcialebias charrua
AAACGCTTCAAATTAACTTCCCAAATTCTGAAACGTGGCAATCACATTTAAAACAGGCACAACTTAGCTACGCTCAGTAACCCAGCACTGCAGCTGTAGAACAAACACGGACTCGCTCGGAGCCACTTCAAGGTCGGTTCCGGTCCACTTTTTAATGGAGCAGGAAACGGGTCTGACAGAACCCAGCCGACAACGTTCTAACAGTAATATGCTTTTTCGACCTGCTCTAATATGTAAAAATACCACACACAGCAATCTTGTAGATGTTAACAGCTTTTCAGGCAGTTTGACTCGGCGGTCAACAAAGCTTTGTACCGGAGTCTGTGCGTGAACTGGGCCGAACGGAACCAGAACCCCCCCACAGACCACGGGCTGACAAAACTTCACCTAAAAGCTTCCCACAGCGTGTTAAGGAGTTGAACAATAACAATCTCTCAGCTTCAAATGATAAAACATGCAGAATCTGCCTGTCTTGAACACCTCAGCCAAAAATTATCACCTTCAGAGTCCAAAAATTGGAATAATCATGCCAACATAACGTTTCAAGTTCATGAGAGATCACAGATTTATCAATAAACTTTCAGAAAACTCGTACTGGCCACCAGATGAAGGAAACATGAGGGAGACCATATATTGTGTCTTTAAACACATATAGTGCCACCCAGATGTAAAGGATTTTAACAGGGGTCAGTATTAAGCTGACCTCTTTATCCTTAATTAATTTACTTATTCAGATTGAATAGTAATTTCACGGATTCTTTTCTTTTTCAGTTTACCCAATATTTCTGTGATCTTTATGATGGATAAATAAATAAAGCCATTAAGTGACAGAGACGTTAACTTAGTTTGATATGTCAAAGACACTATCATTTATTTAAAATAAATCAACTAAATTAACACCATTACACTTGATTGACATGATTTCACTTTCTTTCAATTTAACACGTCAGCACAGTTAAATTTAACACAACAGACTTCAATACTGGATGTTAAACATATTTAGTCTGAGGGCTCTTTAACTTAAATATAGTTTCCAGCTTAGAAATGGAGATAAGGAAAGATTTAAGAAGAATTGGGAGGTTAAGAGAGGAAGTTTATCTTGCATTTATGAAACCAGATGACACTCTTCCATACGCGTCCAGCTAAGATATCATCACACCTCCAGCAAGCAAACAGCTGCTCCTTTACCTTAATGCTGGATCCCCACCGCACGCATCTCGCGCAGCCGAAGCAGCCACTTTACATTGAAGTCTATGGGGACGCGAATCTTGGAGCAGCGGGTCGTGTCGCGGCGCATCTACAGCATACAAGCAGCGCGAAAGTGAGCAGCAGCTGTTTCCTACTCCCGCGTCGCATCCGAGCAGCGACTGTGCTGCTCGGCAGCACAGCTGTGGAAGCACGGCATTCCGTGCTTCCACAGCTAGATTCAGCTCGCTGCTCAGCAGCAAACAATCAGGACCAATCAGGAGAGACTCTGCCATGTGATCACGCAACGACGACGGGACGGAATTAGGTGGGCACCGCGCGAAACGTTTAACAGATGAAAAAAATCCCGCGGTAAACATGGAGGAGAAACTTACAGCAGGTCGTCAAACTGGGGGCGGGTGACACGGAAGTACCGCTGAAAGCGCTCCTCGTCTGCGCGCAGCTCCTGGATCAGATGGTGAAATTCACCGAATCCATGACGCCTCTCTAATGTGGGGTGAATCCAGAATCGTCGTTGTGCACGGCGTCTGCGTGTTGCTGCTTTGTAGATTAAGTACAAGGCAATTCTTCGTATTGCGTCCGCCATTTTTCTGAGACCGGAAATAAACAAACACCCCACCGGAAGAGGACCAACACGCTCCTCCTCCCACTGCAGACGCGTTAGATGAGGACAGTCATCTGTTGACAAGCAGCCAGTACAGTGCGTTTGGAGATTTTTGGAAGCGCGATATGCTTTAGGTGAGGATGAGGCATAAGACGTCCGCCTTGGTTCTGGTAAAGAGCTGTGATCAGCCTTGGACTGACGAGTTGTCGGTCCCGCAAGTCCAAGCTGGACTCCACACATGTTTACCTTGTCAGTGTCGGTGATACTTGCATTCGTCGGCAGAAGCCGTGGCAGTCGTGGTTTTTTGGCTCAAGATAACTTATTCCAGGAAGGAAGAAACAAAGTTTTGAGCTTACGCTCGTTCGAAGTGGACTCATAACAGCATGTTATTAGTCCTTTACTGAAGACGAAGGTCGTTAGCTCTTGACCAAACGTACCCCAGCTCTTTGGGAAAGTTCACATCTCTTTGAAGTTCCCAGTAGACTCTGAAGCGTTTCAGCAAAACTTAGAACTTAAAAGAAGATCAATGAGAGGAGTGAGACTTGTGTCTTTTTCATTGGTTCAGAAGAAACAGTCGAAGAGTTCACTTGCCGTTATCACGACCCAAGGTTACAGCCAGCAGCAGAGGAAAATGTTTAGAAAAAGACACATTAGAATAAAATCAAAGATAGAAATAGTCTCTTTTGGTGACTATGTTCTCAGATTACAACTAATGGAATAATTTGTAGTAAATGTCTCTCTTTACTGAGAGGTCAGTAAAGCTCATCTCTGGAACAGTTCAAAAATACACAGGTGTATCAAAGTGGACACGGTCATGCCCACTACAATATTGTATATATATTTTTATTTTTAGCTTTGCTTTAACGTTTAAATGTATTGTCGGGAGGTTTGGGGAAAAGCCTGCAAAACTATAACAAACTTTTTATTTTACAGAAAAGAGCGGCGAGAATTATTTCTAGAAAGCATTATTGTCATCCATCAAATATATTATTTAAACAACTGAAAGTACTGAAGTTTTATAATTTGGTGGACTCCAATATTTTGTTGGTAATGTATAAGGTTCATAAGAATATACAGTACTACCCTCAAATGTTCAAATGTGTTTTGTCAAGAGAGAAAGCTGCTAGAGTCTAAAGGGAACTGAAATTTTTGCAAAGCCGTATAGGACTACCGTAGTTTTAAGGGACGATTTATTTCAATACAGGGAGTGGATTTGTGGAATGTTTTGGGAAATGATAAGATGTTAACTCTGTGATTAAGTTCCAAAAAATTATCAAAACTAAACTGTTAACTAAATACTAAAGCTTTTAGAGAGTCTTTATTGTCATTTGCACCGCATGTGGTACATGTGATGAAAACGAGATTATGTACACGGGGTCCCAGTTACATTTTAGTTACGTGTTTAATGTACTAATTGTTTGTTGATTATGAAAAGTTACTCTTTTGCTCTGTTATTTATAGAATAATATATTCGCAGCACGTAAGAAAGGTTTTCTTCCATATATGAATTGATTGTTTGAACTTGTTTTATTTTTGAAAAAAAGGGGCAGACAAAATAAGATTTCTTCTTCTTTCTGCCACCTTTCATTTTATTTTATGTATTATTTCACAAATTTAAGTAAGTAAGTAAATTTTATGTATATAGCACTTATCATAGATAAAATCACAAAGTGCTGTACAAAATACAAAATAAAATGGTTTGTTTATTTCTTTATCTTTTGGGTTTTGATGTAAAAGGATTTAAAAAATGAAAAAAGTTCTTTTTTTTTAAATTTGTACTATGGGTTAGACTAAAGTTGAACTAAAGGCCGTAGTTCTTCTTTAAACATGTTTGAGGGAAATATTCTTGAGAACCAATCATTTTGTGTCTTTTTATGATTTTCAGCTGAGTTAACAGTCATTGCAGTGAAAACAGGATTTGATGATAAAGCCACCACCTTTTATTTTATTTTTTAATTTTCAACAATAAAAAAATAAATTAAAAAAATTATGACCAGGTCTCACCTGGTCCTCTCCCCCGGAGCCTCAGAGCCAAAACTAAAATCCTGTGTCATCTTCCCGGCTCCCTCAGTTGGTGACTCACAGAAGGCCGTTACCAGACCCTGGCCTTGCGTAATCATGAAGGCCGAACCCCGACCCGTGAAGACCATGCCAAATTAAAGGATAAAGTCACTGACATGGTGGGACGCAGCAGGCAACAGAACATCTGCATCCTCGGTCTACCTGAAGACACTGAAAGTGGACGCCCCACTCACATTTTTTCACCCTCCTCTGTGAGCTATTTGGGAAAGAGGTTCTCCCGACTCTACCTGAGCTTGACAGAGCACACCATTCCCTCGCAGTCAAACGGCCTGCAGGGCGTCCACCGCACCCGGTGATCCTCCACCTGCACCGGTACCTGACCAAAGATCTAATCATCCGGGAAGCCAGGAAGAGAGGGAAGCTTGACTACAGAGGCGCATCTCTTCGTATTGTGGAGGACTACAGCCCAGATGTCCTCAGCCGACGTGCGGAATACAAGGACATCATGACGGAACTTTACAAGCGGGACTTGAATCCGGCTCTTCTATTCCCAGCCCGGCTCCGCATAATGCAGCCCAGCGGTGCCAAAAATATTTTAGACTCTGTGGAGGAGGCTCAACAATACATTGAGACTCCCAAAAGCATCAGAGAATCCATAAAGGAAATTTACTAATTAAACAGTGGATGTGAGGTAACAAAAACACATGCGGGGGCGAGGTGTACTTTGGAGACACACACGCAGTTGTTTTTCCTTTTCAGTGCGCATTTGTATATTTTGCAGGCATAATCCGTTAATTTATTAACGAAGGACTGATTCTGACCACCCTTTTGTGGTCATAGTGGACTTTATGAATGGAAAGGTAGCTCCACACACCTGTTTGATTGTGGCTGAATAATATAACACCAGCTATGTAAAGACTGGAGGCTCCTTTCATATCAATTTTTGATCTTACATCAAGTCATTATTTTCTTACTGTGGTCATGGTGGCTTTGTTTCAGATATTAATACTGTAATACTATAAGGGGTTTGCACTTATTCCTAGGAGCAGTGGTTAACTCTGATTTTTTTCTGAGAGCAAGGTTATTAGTTACAGGAAGATTACAATTTTAAGAATGTTAAGTTTGAAGGGCTTTCTGGCAGCCGTTTTTGTTGGGGGAGGGTTAAGGTCACTGCCAGGAGTCTCACACAGTCACTTAATTTTATTTTCATATCTTTTGTTTCAGTCTCTACTTGTCATACCTAAAATAAAGGACCATGCAGGCTTTATTTCTGAAATTACACGAGTCAGCATTTAAAGTTCCTAAGTTAGAATGTTAAAGGTTTAAACCATCCAGTGAAGAAAAGAAAGGTTTTCTTCCATATTAAACAACTTAATTCGACCTTGACTTCTCTAAATGGTTTTCAGAATCTGTTGGAATCCTGGCAAAAACCAATGCAGATTTGTTCCTGTCTTTGATTTTATACGTCTACCTTATAATGTTTTGCTAGTTTTTTGATACTTTGTTAAAAAAAAAAAAAAACTTTCTTTTGTTTTTTTCTCTCTTTTGTTTTCTATTGTTTATTGTTTGTTTGTTTATTGTTTAAGGAAATTCTACCACTGCTGTTCATTGTTCTTTAGTTTTAGCAGGTCGCTTTCGTAAATGAGCCCATGAGGTTCAAAAGATTTACCTGACTAAATAAAGGTTGAATGAAAAAAAAATACAGATGTGGCGTTTCTACAGGTCTCACATCAGGAGTTCTGACAACGGGAGTCTCCTGGCATGTTGGAGAGGACATTTTCATTCTCTCTTTCAAGGGGTCTCCATACTGATCAGCCAGAACACTCTGTTTAAGGCCCATAATGTGGTAGCTGATAAACATGGCAGGTTTGTTATAGTGAGTAGGAAACTCTACAGCACCTTAGTTGCCCTGGTGAATGTTTATGCTCCTAATATAGATGATAAGAATTTTTTTAAACAACTATTTTCTTCTTTACCCGATCTTAATAAATACTGTCTGGTCCTAGGGGGGCAATTTCAGCTGTTGGTTAAACCCAATTTTAGACCACTCATCTGTTAAAAGTAATGTCATAAGCAAATCTGCATCAGTCATTCAAACCTTTTAATCTGAATATGGACTGTGCGATGTGTGGCGTGCTTTAAACCCTGATAAGAGGGAGTACTCATATTTTTCACACATACATTAAACTTGGTGAAGATTCTCAGTCGTCCAGGACATGATAAAATCAAAAAGGCATTCAATACAAGATCAACTGGACTTTATTTGTTGCAAAAGACGTTTCGACCCCTATCCAGGGGGCTTTTTCAATTCACTGAAACCAAAAAGTGAGCGTGTGGAGTTATAACAGTCTAAAGAAATCACGCACCATCATATGTAAATTGAAAGCTGAGGTAACACATACATGTAAATTGACAGATCACACCTTAACAGTAGGGGGTTCCCTTGAAGTCTCTGGCAAACATTTTGTTGAAAAAGCCCCCTGGATAGGGGTCGAAACATCTTTTGCAACAAATAAAGTCCAGTTGATCTTGTATTGAACGTCTTTTTGATTACATTAAACTTATTCAAGAATTGATTACTTTATCACAGACATAAAATACCTACAGCAGATCCGCCCCTGTGACTACCAGAGCATAGTTATTTCGGACCACGCCCCACTCACTTTGTCCCTGTCTCTTCCTCACTTTTCCCCAAGAACTGGACAGTGGCGTTTTTATTCAACCTTGCTGTCAGATGAAAACTTTCTAAAGTTTATTCAGGATGAGATATGTTTCTTTTTTGCTACCAATTCTTTCCAAGAGACTTCTAGCCTCGTAATATGGGATGCTTTTAAGGCCTACATCAGAGGCCAGGTTATTGCCTACTCAGCAAAAATTAAAAAACAGTTTACTTACAAACAGAATAACCTAATGCAACAAATTAAAGAGACTGACGTAAAATGTGCACATAATCAGTGTCCTGAACTTTTTAAAAAGCATGTTGAACTTAAAAGGTTTGACCTATTAACAACACATTCAGCTGAACATTTGCTCTTCCATGACAAATCCAAATTCTATGTGCATGGCTACAAACCCGATAAACTATAATCAACCCTACTTAAGGGCTCTAGGGCAAGGCAAACTATTTCTAAATTTTGAAAACAAGACGACAATACAGTCACAAATCATGGAAAAATTAATGATGCATTCAAAGACTTTTACTCTGAGCTTTACAGCTCACAATTACAAACCAATTCTAACATGATTGATTTCTTAGCTAAACTTCACATCCCTGTAATCTCACCAGAACTCAGAAACAGGTTAGACAAACCCCTCTCCCAGACAGAAGTCTCCCTAGCAATAGCCTCAATGCAGTCTGGCAAATGTCTAGGTCTAGATGGTTTTCCCTCAGAATTTTTTTTAACAATTTTCCATCTTACTCTCTGCTCAGCTTAGTTCCACCCTTACCAACTGCTTTAAACAAAGATCCCTCCCTCAGTCATTTTAAGAAGCCTGCATCACACTTGTAAAAAATGGTAAAGATCCAATGGGATGTGCCTCATACAGACCCATTTCTCTCCTGAATACAGATGTGAACATTTTAGCTAAGATTCTTGCCCATAGGCTCGAAACCGTCCTACCATCAGTTATTTCAAAAGACCAAACAGGTTTCATTAAAGACCGCCATTGATATTTTAATATACGAAAGTTGCTTAACATAGTTTATTCAAGCCCCACAGTCTCGGATGAGTGTGTTGTTTCTCTTGCCACTGAAAAAGCCTTTGATCGGGTGAAGTTTGACTATTTTTTTGCAGTTCTTTGTAGATTTGGGTTTGGGGGCAAATTCATTTCATGGATTAAATTATTGTATCAACAGCCATCTGCTACAGTACATACTACAGTAATTCTCAAATGTCAAAACCATTTAAATTACAAAGAGGCACCCACCAGGGCTGTCCTCTTAGCCCCCTGCTTTTTGATCTGGCCATAGAGTCCCTCCCTGTTGCACTACGTACCAGTAAGGAGATATCTGGCATCTGGAGAAACGACATGGAACATAACGTGTCACTTTATGCAGACGACCTTTGACTTTTTATCTCCAACCCATCCACTTCACTGCCTTTTGCCCTTAATCTGTTTACCCAATTTGGCCAGATCTCTGGGTAGAAGCTGAACCTTACCAAAAGTGAGCTTTTCCCTTAAAGTAATAAAGTAAATATGTCAGATTTTACCAATCTGGCATTCAGAATTGAAAGACAAAAATTTACATATCTGGGTATCAGTGACAAAAAAAACATAAAAACCTGTTCAAAGAGAATTTGACTCCACTGTTGAACCAAGTGAAAGATCCCTCACAAAATGGATGCCACTTTCCATGTCCTTGGTAGGACATACCAACTCAATTAAAATGACTATATTACCGGTACCCACATTTTTATATCCTTTTCAGGCACTACCTATTTTTATTCCCAATATATTTTTTAATGAGCTGGATTAATTTTTTTCATCCTACAACTGAAGGGGTAAACGTCCAAGGCTTAATAAGATTTTCAAAAACCTAAAGAGGAGGTAAGGGTTTGGCATCCCCAACTTTCTGTTTTATTTTTGGGTTGCTAACGTCAGATGCTTAGTGTTCTGCTATTTTTACCATAACCTGAGTAATTGCCCTGACTAGGTGAATATGGAATTACACAACAACATAATATAACTATACCGGCTATGCTTTGTTCTCCACTTTCACTCTCCTCACCCAACTCTATTTGAAATCCTGTAATGAAACATTCACGAAAAATATGGGGCCAGTTTAGGAAATATTTTAAACTTCAGGATTTTTCCCCCCTAAGCCCCATTGCACTTACAGGTAACCCATCTATTTAAACCATCTGTTCAGGATGGGGTGTTCCTGGGGTGGCACTATGGGTGGGTGATATGGCTCAAATATTATATTGTGATATTTTAGAGCATTCTGACGATAATAAATTTTGTGATATAACCAAAAAACCAGAAATCATAGTTATTTGACAAAATTAACTTAACATGTTGCTTTGCAGTATTATATAAATTAAAAAAACAAGGGGTAATTTTACTGAAAGTACTTTATTTAAGAAAGTATTCAGTCTCCAAGTATAAAAAAATTAATAAAAATGATTCTTCTGTTATTTAGATTGAAAAAGTCTGCACAAAATATAGATCAGCAAAAAAAAAAAAACACAAAAACTAAAGTGCAGGTGCAGTTTCCCAAAACAACTAAATAAAATGAAGCTTAAGATCTGTTGAGCATAATGTAACATACAACAAAATATGTTGTCTTTAAATGAGCTAGAACTTCCAGAACTTGTGACAAGTAGATCAGCTGGCCCTGAACCACGTTTCAGCTGTTCCTGCAGGAATGATCCATTTCTCTGATTCATTTTTCTGACTGATCTGCCTCGGTCCGTGGACCGACTGTGGAACTCAAGAGACAGTTGAGCTGTGTGTGTTTGTGCCGACAGTTTAGAACGGGGGAGACACAGCCTGCACCGGCAGCTCAGAGTGGGATGAGGGGGAGGGGGGCAGTTGAGCTGTCTGTAACTGCAGTTTAGAGCTGGATGGAGAGAACCTGAGACGCACGTTGTTTGTTTTTAGCATTTTAGCTAGCTAGTATTACGCGCAACTAATTAGCGTTACACCAGTACCAACCGGTGGAAGGGGGTGAGCAGTTCGGTTTGGTCATTCAGCACGCTCGGTTGTTAAGGTGTTAAGGTTATTTTCAAAACACCTTAATATATCATGATATCGTTTTTTTTGCCCGGGCAAGCTTTTTTTAACCAATATTATCGTGAACGATATGATATGGCCCAGCCCTAGGTGGCACAGGAGTGGTCTTACTCATTTTAAGGACCTTTTCATTGAGAAGAAATGATCATCCTTTGAACAACTTAGCAATAAGTATGGTCTACCACAATCCCACTTTTTCAGATATTTACAAACCAGAAATGTTATTCATCCCATCTTTCAGGCTCAGTTTCTCTACCAGAGCCTACACTGTTGGAAACCATCTTACTATTGAACCCGACCTGTAAAGGGCTTATTTCATGGCTTAACAATCTAATGATAGAGACCTTTTCACCCAAACTCAAAACTTTAAAGGGATTGTGACATGATTTTGTAAATTTGAATATTTGTCAGAACATATATATCTTATATCATTGAGCTCTGGTCGTTTTTGCATAATAAATTATAAATATATTAAAATTTCATTCCAAGTTATGATAGTCATTTCTCTGGGACACGCCCCTAAAATTCCGTGCATTCCGCAAAACCGTCATTTGACGTACACGTGGGGAGCCGCTGCTCAACGTGCATGTAATTAATAATGGCGGAGCATGTCGACTCAGACGAGTGCAGCATTTCTAGTGTTGATCTAAGCGATTTGTCTTCAGTTTTGGAAGGGTGATAAAAGGTTAATAAACAACAAGATTGTTCCGCAAATGGCGGAACAATCTTGCTCAAATCATTTTATTGTATACTCTATTAATGGAAAACTTATTAACTTTTACGATTCAGCTTTAAAAAAACGTGCAGGGAGCTTCGTGGCTTTGAGCATGTCCGATTGCGTTTGAGATCTATCATTTTAAGACAGTAAATCATCCAAAACCCTCATTAATAGACTCTCCCCAAATAAAAACAAACAAAAGATCGTACCTGATTGCGCCGACATAATTTAAAAATACCTAAATAGCACCCCGTGTTGACTCGGGAGCTATGCTAATGTCTGTTAGCAAGCAGATGTCGGCAGATAGACCTCACGTCTGACATATATCATTTTTAAACAGTAAATCATCCAAAACTCTCATTAATAGACTCTCCCCAAATAAAAACAAACAACAGATCGTACCTGATAGGCAGTAAGATGGTCGCTGCAGACATAGGACTCTCAGTAGGAACCCATCGGTCACAAGTTCTCTGTACTTCCATTCTAGGCAAAGTTTCTCATCTTTTGGGAATTTGTGAAGGCTCACTTGTTCACTGCTGATTAGGGTTGGGCATCGAGAATCGAGAATCGTTCGGAACCGGGACTAACTGTCCGGTTTTCCCGGAATCGTTCAAAATATTAATTTGCGATTCCTATGTTCGATGCTAGTTAGCCGACCGGAAGTAGCCGCCACCGAAAACCAATGAAGAAGAATCCATCGGAAGTGAGCATTCCGCGATCGAAAGCGTACTAATTAATAAAATGACCAGTCAGGTCAGTGCAGCACTTGCAATAATTTTATATCATGCAAAGGAGGGTGGAGAAGTAAAATAGTGTCCCGTCTTTGACGCGCTCCACCGGATTATTTTCGCTTCGTATCCGACCGGAAGTACAGAGTGGTCCGTCTGCAAAACGCTCCGCCGAACTTTTCGCTAATCGCTACCTCTTCGGCTCCATCAGGTAAATAAATAAACTATAAACTACATCTCATACCAACATTAAGGCAGATAACAAGTTATACTCTGCTTAAAGCGGTAAGTCAGCTCAAATACAAACACGATGCTAACGTTAGCTCGTATTTTTTCTTAGACAAACGACCTGAAATGGCTTCACAGTGTTCACCAGTGACTGTCCAAGGTAAATACGTCAGTGTAACTGAATTAAGAGGCAGAACTGTTACAGCATATGTTGTGAAAAGCTTGCATCCCTTTTCAGATGTGGATTCAACTCCTGCCATGGATTGCACTTACATTGCACTCAAATCCAACACTTATTAACATTCTTAATCCATTTAAAGTTCTCTGTGTCTTTTAAAATGTTTTAATGTCTCTAGTTTTCATTATTATATAATTTCTGTTTATGTTCTCTTTCATTCCATTATGAGTGAATGTCACAGTTTGAAGAATTATTGAATAGGTTAGTTAGGCAATAACAACAGAGCTAATAATTGTATACATTCTCAGTCTTAAAAATGATTTAATAATCTCTTTTTACTGATAATACTGATAAACCTGTTGTTTGTTTAGGAACTTCCTGCAGTCTGTCCAGAAAGTCTCCACTGGAGGAGCGTTTTGCTGAGGAAGAGGCACAACATAATGTCACAGCTCCATGTCCATGAAGAAACAAATGGAGAGAGGGCTGCAGATACCAGGACATCCCACCAGCTGTTCTGTCTGAAGATCCTGCTGCTGGTGGTGGAACCAGGTTAGCCCATCAGTGGGAGCTCAGTAACATGACTGCAGCATCAGACACTGGACAATATTATATGTATAATAGTAATAATAATAATAATATATGTTGGTGAGTCCTCCATGTTACCATACCATACCATTTTATTTATAAAGCACTTTCAACAGGAACAAGTCCACACCAAAGTGCTTCATGTTGGCTCTAATCTGCCCTGTGAGAAATTCATAGTAAATGTAACAAAAAGGAAAAAGTTCATAGCATTAAATTCAAACAGAAGTTCAAATTATTTCATCCTGAAATAACTCTGGCTAACTACTGTAGCTTTTTTATAACATGGAGTTAAACTCAAAGTAGTCTCCTCAGATAAATAGTGTTACCATTATTTTTATATTAAAGTTTCTGTTAACTTATTATTTTTATATTTGATTGTTTCTGTTCAGTGCCCTGAGACAACTTCTGTTGTGACTTGGAACTATACAGTATAAATAAACTGAACTGAATTGAATTGACACGTCTTTTTGTAACCCCGCCTACAAAAAGAATCGGAACCGAGAATCGAAAAGAATCGGAATCAAAACGAATAATCGGAATCGGAACCGGAATCGCTCAAATTCAAACGATGCCCAACCCTACTGCTGATATTAGAACACCCAAATGCGCTACAACGTGACAGCATTTTTCAAGTTACACCAAAAAAAAAACGAGTTGATCTTTCACCAAACAAAGGGGCAAGCCAGGCTCCGCCTTATGCCCAGTGCCCACGTGTACGTCACATGAAGATTTGCATTAATTCACGGGGCGTGTCCCAGAGAATTTATGGTAAAAAATTACCATAAATTGGAATGAAATTTTAATATATTTATAATTTATTATGCAAAAACGACCAGAGCTCAATGATATAAAATATATATGTTCTGACAAATATTCAAATTTACAAAATCATGTCACAATACCTTTAAGGGAGGAGGACTTGGGCATGACTATTCCAGATGAGACATGGGCTTCTATACTTAAACTTGTTAATACAAAATCTATGCTTGCGCCATTGTCTTATTCAGTTTAAAGTGGTACATAGAGCCCACTTCTTCAAAAGCAAACTGTCTCCTATCTATCAGGAAATCACCCCATAATGGGATAAATGCAAAACTGCTGAGGCCACACTGGTTCATATGTACTGGTCCTGTCCCAGCCTTGGTCAGCTTTGGACAGATGTTTTTAACACCCTGTCCAGATTCCTCAGAGTGGAAGTAACACCTAGCCCTCTCCCGGCTCTGTTTGGCATCAGTGGTGAAGAGTTACCTCTATCAGCCTCCAAAAAACAGCTGTTGTCTTTTTGTTCCTTGTTAACAAGGCGTGCATTTCTAATCAGATGGAGGGGTGCTGCCCCTCCAACTCATAAACAGTGGTTATATGACCTTATGTCATGCTTGAAACTAGAAAAAAAATAAGGTGTTCTCTTCAGCGCTCTACTGGGGGAAACAAATGGGACCCCTTTCTTGATACATTCTAAAATATACAATAATATTTCAGGTGAATTCTTTTTATTATTATTATTAAAAAGTGCTCTCCTTTTTGTCAGGTGTAAGGATGTAATGTGCAGACATAGGGCAGTGACCTGGATAGGAGTGAATGGGATTCTTTTGTAGGGATTATTTTGATCAATTTTTGTTTTTGTTTAAGTATGTTGTTTAAACATATCTTTTAAAAAATTAAGTCTGGTCCTCTGGACCCCTCTTACAATGCTGTTATTGCTAGTATCACTCAGCCCCCTGTGAATAGCAAACAGCCATCAGGGTGCTAACAATCTATCGTTAGGCTGATGGTCCTCCTTGATCATGTGAGCAGCTAGTTTTGGCTGTCAGTAGCAAACTGGTTGATCCACTACGAGAAGGTGTGATTTATAAGACTGAGCTGAACACAGCACCTCAGACTGAAGAAGTCTTTTGGAGGAAAGACGAAATGTTTCTATTTTTGTTGTTGTCGTTGTTTGTTTGGTTTTTTGAATGTCCAGAGGACCAGACTTTAATTTTTTAGATTTTTCTACGTGGATTATTGAGCATGCATCAGGATATTTTAAACAGATCATATGTATGATTCCTTTGTACCCACAGATTTCTATTTGTATGTATAAAGATAAAAACTTTAATAAAAAACTGTGATTAAAAATCGCTTCCACCGTCCGTCCCAGACCTGCCCCGATCCACCCGATTTCCGGGATTGGGGTTCGGCCTTCAGGATTACGCAAGGCCGGGGTTCGGCAACGGCCTTCTGTGAGTCACCATTTGGTATGAGCCTTCGCGGTGACCAGCGGAGCTCTGAGCACGCAAGGCCGGGATCCAGAGCCTGAGCCCTGAGTTGGCACCACGGAGGATCTTCCACGGTGACCAGTGGAACTCGGATCCGGGGAGATGACGCCCTGCCCGGCCTGGCTCCGAGGCTCTGGGGGAGAGGACTGGGGAGACCAGCAGAGCTCCATCCGGCTCATTCTGAATTTTGTCGTCAGCCACCAAGCACAAAAATTGCCAGCACGTCAGCAATAGACCAAGGTGTTATCGTTATTGATTTTAATAGGTCCAGCTATTGCTCCAGTCCGAGAAATTGCAAATGGCGGATCAATGTTTTGAAAAGTTTCTGAAAGATCCAGAGACTCCGCCCCCGACCAATCAGGGACCGACAGTGTTGTGACATCACGTTTTTGTACCTACACGGTCAGGTTAGAACCACAGAGCCAAGGGTCCTGAAAATAGGGACAGGTTCTACGTACCGTTACTAATGGAAAAGGGGCATAAATGAAGCGCATCTGATCTGAGACAATTTCTTACCAATAAAAAGCATCGAGTGCTTCCTGGCAAACTTCAGTCCTTCGTTTCTGTCCACTTCACGGTCAGACTGAAAACACACCCAGTGGGTTAAAAAAGAAAACACAGTCAAAGTTTTGCTCACTGTCTAGAAAATAAAAAGTAGGAATACAAAAATAAATCAATAAAATAGAGTCAAACCCAGAAATTTGAACCAGCCACCTCCGATGAAGGACGTACGTTTCTCTCACCTTATCTATTTTGTTCCCAACCAACATTTTCACAATGTCGTTGCGCGTCGTGTAGGTTTCCAACTCGTTCAGCCAGTTTTCAAGTTTCGTGAAGGAGTCACGTCTCGTGACATCGTAAACTGTGAAAACAAGAGCTCAACGTTAGCACAGATCCATGTCCAGACTTACACAAAGCTTCATGTCGTAGAACCAAACAGGAGAAAGGGACCAAGAGCAAAGATCCTTTTGAGTTTTGACTGATCCATTCACCGAGTATAACTCCCTGTGCGCCGCGGTAATAGCTGGGCGTCAGAGTGCGAAACCGTTCCTGCCCCGCTGTGTCCTAAACAAGACAAATAGACAAAACAAGATGACATTTTAAGACCCTACAGTGCATTGGTTCCTAATTAACACTCTGAACATCCATCTTACAGCATTTGTAACACAACAGCAGGGACAGGTTGGAGGTTCACGCTATTATTTCAGCCACTGACCCATTTAGAAAACCAGGTTTTCTTTCAGCCCTCAAGCTGTTGTGAAATTCAACACTTGCTCTTCTCAAGGGCGGACGTCTCCTCTCGGTCTCCGCTTTGCTTTTGCTTCATCTTGTCTGTGAAACTGTCTGAGAACCTCTCTTCTACAAAATCTTCTGAATCATAACTATGGACTTCAACTTCAATTTGGTCAGTTGGTCCCTCAACACAACTGATAACATTTCTTCAACAAGAAGACAGGCTGTAGGCGAGCCGATTTGCCCTGTTGGCATGCACACAGCTGGATATCTCATCGACTTGGAAGACTTGTTGATGTGTCCATCTCTGCTGTCATCTGTGGATCTTAAAAATCCACTGACATCTAGGGGTGGGCGATATATTGAATATACTCGATGTATCGCGATATTTTAAATGTACGATGGTTAAAAGTAGTGGCAAGGGAATCGGACTTGGGATCCGAAGGACCCAGGTTCGAACCCCGGCCACGGCACACCTTGAGGTGTCTATGAGTGCACATCTATTTTCCCCAGCTCCCCGGGCGCTGACTACGGCAGCTCACTGCACCACCTGGTGGTGGTTGGGTTAAATGCAGAGACCAATTTCGTCTGTCAAGTATGGGAACATACACAGATGACAAAAATGTGACATTTATTTTATTTTTATTCATTTTTAAAATGGCTATATCGTCTATACCGAGAATCCTCCTGCTGTCGCGCGGGCTCTCACTCGCCCCCCTCCTTCCTGCCTGCAGGAGGGCGGAGCCGCGGTGCAGAGACTTTCAGCATAAGTAAACACGGCAGATATGAAGAGCGCCGCTAGCTGCTGAGGGGGAAAAACAATGTTCTTTCTGAGCTAGTTTGGATTTAAATTGTCAGATGAGGGCAGAAAAAATATTTTTGTAGACGATGCTGAAAATAATCCCGACGAAAGGTCGGAACTACGAATCTTTTTCACCATTTAAACAGCGGAGTCTCAGTGGAGCATGAACCATGAAACGGCAGAACCGAGTGTTTTTACAGCCTGCTGTTTCCTTAAAACAAACCACGGGTCTGAGCTCATTTAGTCGTGCGTGCACCGCAGAGAGAGGTGGAGACATTAATAAATCAGCAGTTTATCATATATTGCTAAAGAAACGGTCCTTAGCGGCTAACAAGATGGCTAACGCTTTAGCAATCTTCTTCCACAGCTGAGCCTGACCGTGTCTTTAGCGATATATGATAAACTGCTGATTTAATAATGTCTCCGCCTCTCTGTTCACGTTTCTGAGTGGAGGCTGTCGTGTTTTTACACAAGGATTCAATGCAACACTTTGTAGAGCAACTTAGAGAACGTCTTTCGTGAACCCGGAAACAACCCCCTGACCCTTTCACAATAAAACCGGATACAGTATATCAAATATATTGTACCACAGAGGCTCACATTTACTGCAGTTCACAAACACACTGACTAAAGTGAAAGCACCTTTCTATCTTATCAAGACACTCAAAGCTCTTTAAAACACAATCTGTGTCCTCATTTACCCATTCATACAGCACTCTACTAGATCTGTACAAAGAATAATCAGTACTTTATCACATTCATACACTGATGGAACACACATCAGAGGCAATGAGGGGTTCAGTGTTGCCCACTGCCCAGGAACACTTCAGCATGTGACTGCTGGTGGAATTGAACTCCCACCTCTCCCATTGGAGGAGACTGCTCTAGCCTCTCAGCCACAGCTGCCCTCAGCTGAAGAGGACTATTATTTAATAGGTGTAAATAAATGTCTAAAAAATAAAGTAATGTATGTAAATAGTTCATTTTTTAGACATTTATTTTGTAGAGTTACAGCTGTTTGTTAATAAATGTTGCTGTGTGACAACTGGGACAAAGCTTTGACTCAGAAATATATTTTTGTTATTCTTTTATGGAAAGAAAATTATATTGAGATATACATCGTATATCGCGATATATCACAACAATATCGAGATATGAATTGTTGTCCATATCGCCAAGCCCTACTGACATCATCTTACAAATTAGCATGAAATGATAGAAGATGTATATTTTTTTATCATTCAACTATGTTCGTTTTTGCAAACAAAATGATAAAATGATGAAAATTCCTTCCAAACCGAGTCTGAAATGAAAAACAGCTTTTCTCTCTGAAAAATCCGACTACAAGCGAATGCAACATTTGTGACGTAAGAAGCAGGACCTTCAGTCTTTGTCTGCCATTAACGCTAGGCATGTAACGGTTGTAGTGGGTGTACCGAACGTTTCGGTACAACACGTTCGGTTCGGTACACCTCCGTACCGTTTCGGTTATTTTTTTCCACTCATTGAACGTTAATATATGCGCCGCGGAACAAAATTTCCTGGGCGCGTTTCAGCACGGAGCTATTATCGCGCAGCACGCGCAGCATTATTAGCCATTAGCTGCTCGCTCCGGTCTCCTGTTTGGGAACGTTATGGCTTTCTTGTTAAGAAGAGCGCACATTCAAAGCTGTGTGTGTGGACGACTCTGCAGCAGACAACATGTCTAACGTGAACGCGCTTGAAACTACGTCATCGGAACGTGAACGAAGAAACCGTAGCTGTTACAAAGTGCGCTAACAACACAGCAGCTGCATTTTAGGGCTGCAATTAACGATTATTTCAATAATCGATTAATCGGCCGATTATTTTTTCGATTCATCGATGAATCGGCAAAAAAAAAAAAAAAAGGAAACAAGTTTTAATTATCACCTCTTTATTCCAAAATTTGACTGACATATCAAATCGCACAAAAAACAGGTTGCTACTTGACTATTCTGTTAGTAAAATATTGAATAATTAAAAAATAAAGTTAGTCAGCTTCAATAAAAAATAAATGTACACAAACATATATACAAATGTATGATTTATACCTGCACAAAATGTAGCTACTTTGTAAAATGTGTCCTTGAGGGACAAGTGTAACCTGGATTAAAGGTGTGGATTGTTTTAACCTGGATGGGGCAGCTGTGGCTGAGTTGTTAGAGCAGTCGTCCTCCAATGCAAGAGTTGAGGGTTGGAATCCACCAGCAGTCACATGCCTAAGTGTCCATGGGCAAGACACTGAACCCCATGTTTGTGCCCCATTGGTGTATGAATGTGAGCTAAAGCTCTGATTAGTCTCTTTAGAATGATTTGTTCTTTGTAATCTAGTAGAGTGCTGTATGAATGGGTAAATGAGGACATGTAGTGCTTTACACTACTATAAACAATGTAAAGCACTTTGAGTATCAATTAGATAGAAAGGTGCTATATAAGTACAGTACAGTCCATTTACCATTTACCATTACAAGTGTGGATCATTGTAACCTGGGTTAAAAGTGCATCATGGCAGTGAAGCCTTCGTCTTCAACCATCGACAGAGGCCTCATGTCAGTGACGTTCATGTAAGGATCTTTCAGTCTCTGCTGCTTGCTGTGGTGTGCATGATGTCTGTCCATCATGAAGGCTGTCATTGTTGTTTTCTGGAATGAGAGAGAGTTTATATGTATTATATCATAATTTACAGTAACTCAAGAAATGCCTTGTTTCACTTACAGTGCTAGGTTAAACACACACACACACACAAATATAAAATACTAATTACACACACTTGAGTAGATGAATAAATTACTGTAATTCCTGTTTAAATGCAATTCATCCTTCCATACAATGCAGTGACTTCAGACTTTGCCAGCAAATTAAAAGTACCATCTTTGTGTTAGATTTATTTATAAAACACATTTAAACACTGCTTGTATCGTTACATTAAAAATAAAAACACACACATTCTCTGTCACAGCTAAGAAACAAGCAGCTTCAGCTACCAGAGACACTGGCATCACGTTTTCTCTCTTTGAAACAGAACAAATATGGTTAAGACTTACCTGCTGATCTTCCTTCATTCACACCGTGGTGAAGCCCGTCATGTTTACATTTCATCTGCGTGGTTATCTCGTGTCGCGTCGTCACTTTTCAAAGCTTTTTTATCTTTATGAAGCGTCGAACTCCCACACGTTGTAGGACTTATTTACAGTTTTCTCTGCGTCGCGTCGGTCATTTGTAAAATAGACTTTGAAAACAGTCTCTGCTCTGTTTCCTCCTCCCTCCTCGCTCTGTTCAGAAGCCACACACACGCGCAGGCGCAGCACGCTGACGCTGCAGTTTTTTTTTTTTTTTCAAACTTTATTCAGTCAGGCTCAGCCAGCTTTGACAAAGCTTTACCGGTGAACAAAACAGCTCCGCGGCGCCGTGAAAGATGCATAATCGCGCGACACAACGAATCGATGATGAAATTCGTTGCCAACACTTTTAAAAAAATCGATTTTTATCGATTTTATCGATTCGTTGTTGCAGCCCTAGTTCATTCGTGTTCATTTGCTCATACAGACTCATGTTGGTGCTGCTGTTTGGAGTACAGTAATGTTATTCTATGATATTATTGCTTAGGGTATTAGTTCATATCTTAGATGTTACTTGGAACACACCCTACGGTCACCCTTTTTGAATAGGGGAACCACCACCCCAGTCTGCCAATCCAAGGGAACTGCCCCCGATGTCCACGCGATATTGCAGAGTCGCGTAAGCCAACACAACCCCACAACATCCAGAGCCCTAAGGAAGTCAGGACGAATCTCATCCACCCCCGGAGCCCTGCCACCGCGGAGCTTTTTAACCACCTCAGCGACCTCAGCACCGGAGACTACAGTTTATTCAAGAGGGAAATTTAAACAGACACATGTAGGGCTAAGTACTGAACTTTGGTTATTTTATGGTACTGGTTGAACTGCTTCGGTTGATGTATAGATCAAAATATGCCTGTTCTTTCGGTGTCGAGTTTCGGTGATTGGCTGTAATGTTACACGTGGTTTCAACCACGTGTAACATTACAGCCAATGCCAGCGCTGCAACGCAGGAAAAACCAGGAAAAAACACATACAGTACGTGGTTAAGCCCACAGATGGGGTTCACGTGGTTTCTAAGGCAAGCCTGAATATGCAGCGCCTGACCGTGCATGGAATTTAAGAGCCTAAAGTTGCTCCTTGTTTAACTGGAAAAAGTTAGTTAATGAACTGATAACTGATCATCATATTGATTTATTCTGTCTAACAGAAACCTGGCTACAACAGTAGGATTTTGTTAGTATAAATGAATCCCCTCCTGCTAATTATTCCAATGTTCATGTTCCTAGAACAACTGGCTGAGATAGAAGAATAGCTTCTAGTTTTCAGTCAGGATTATTATTATTGTCAAACCAGTTATTCATTATGATTCCTTTTGAATCGCTGTCTCTCAGTTAGGGCTGGGCCATATCACATCGTTCCCGGTTTTACCGGGCAAAAAAGCTTGCCCGGGCAAAAAAGTTATATCATGATATGCTAAATTCATGACGTAATACGTCGGGGCGCCCCGCCCCCTTAACATCCGAGCGCTTCAAAAGACCAAACCGAGCTGCGCACCTCCCTCCACCTGTCGGTACTGGTGTAACGCTAGCTAAAATGCTAAAAACAAACAACGTGTCTCAGCTGTCTCTCACTGCACAGGTACAGAGAGCTTGTCCCCCCCCCCCCCCCGCGCTGCTCAGCGATGTGCGGGCTGCTCTCTCCCTCGCTCTAAAACTGTCGCGCGGCTCAGCTGTCTCACACAGAGGCAGGTGATCAGAGATAGATCAGTTAAAAAAATAAATCAGAAAAATGAATAATTCCTGCAGGAACAGAGGAAGCTGAAACACCAGAAGCTTCAGGGTCAGCTGATCAACTTGTTACAAGTTATTTTTATACTTGGAGACTGAATACTTTACTTAATCATACTACATCAAATACATAATACATCAAACGGGTTATTCACTAAACTCTCGGTCATGTGCTCATTCAGTTTGCACTAATTCTCATATTTTGCACTAATGTTTGTATTACATTACTGCCTATAGTCATACTACTGTTTACATTCACTGTTTACATTTATTAATACTGTTTACATTTATTACTACTGTTTACATTTATTACTACTGTTTACATTTACACTACTTTTATATCTACACTACTGCTGATACATATACAGTATTCTCTGACTAGCCTTATTTAAGGATGCCCAATGTGCCTTATGTGCCTTACTGCATATGCCACTTTG
This sequence comes from Garcialebias charrua, assembly GCA_038048925.1. NCBI lineage: Eukaryota > Metazoa > Chordata > Actinopteri > Cyprinodontiformes > Rivulidae > Garcialebias > Garcialebias charrua. The sequence goes on from JBBPBX010015091.1 coordinate 21,603, forward strand.
CCTCTATACCAACATCAACTACCTCATACATATACTGTGTACATTAACTCATATGCTGCTTTGCCACTCTTTGCAAATGTCAATGCTAAAACCTTCAGTTTATTTTATAGATATACTTTTTATACTACTATGCAAAAACTCAGGACAGTATTACACTTTTATTATTTCATTTTATGCTTATGTTCATTAAATGTTTAGTGTTTTAGTGTTGGTGTAAATTTTCATACTTTTATACTACTATGCAAAAACTCAGGACAGTGTTACACTTTTACTATTTTATGCTTATGTTTATTAAATGTTTATAGCACTTTGAGATTTTCATTAATGAAAAGTGCGTTATAAATTGAATTCATTATTATTATTATTAAATGTTTCAGTGTTTTAGTGTTTAAATGGTTACTGTTGCACCGAGAGACTGAGAGAAACGCAATTTCAATCCTGTGTATGTCCTGTACATATTGCAGTTCTGACAATAAAGTTGACTTTGACTTGACTTTGACTTAATAAAGTAATTTCAGTAAAATTACCCCTTGTTGTTTTTTAAAAATTTATATAATACTGCAAAGCAACATGTTAAGTTAATTTTGTCAAATAAATAAATCAGGTTTTTTTGGGGTTATATCACAAAATTTATCGTTATCGTGATAATGCTCTGAAATATCACAATATAATTTTTGAGCCATATCGCCCACCCCTAGTTCCAACTATAGGGGGATCACACTCTTAAGCCTCCCTGGTAAGGTCTATTCAGGGGTTCTGGAGAGGAGGGTCCGTCGGATAGTCGAACCTCGGATTCAGGAGGAGCAGTGTGGTTTTCGTCCTGGTCGTGGAACACTAGACCAGCTCTACACCCTCAACAGGGTCCTGGAGGGTGCGTGGGAGTTTGCCCAACCAGTTTACATGTGCTTTGTGGACTTGGAAAAGGCATTCGACCGCGTCCCTCGGGGGGTTCTGTGGGGGGTACTCCGGGAGTATGGGGTACCAGGCCCTTTGATACGGGCTGTTAGGTCCCTGTACGACCGGTGTCAGAGCTTGGTCCGCATCGCTGGCAGTAAGTCAGGCTCGTTTCCTGTGAGAGTTGGACTCCGCCAAGGTTGCCCTTTGTCACCGATTCTGTTCATAACTTTTATGGACAGAATTTCTAGGCGCAGCCAAGGTGTTGAGAGGATCCGTTTTGGTGGCCTTAGAATCGCTTCTCTGTTTTTTGCAGATGATGTGGTCCTATTGGCTTCATCAGTTCGTGATCTACAGCTTTCGCTGGAGCGGTTTGCAGCTGAATGTGATGCGGCCGGGATGAGGATCAGTTCCTCCAAATCCGAGGCCATGGTCTTGAGCCGGAAAAGGGTAGCATGCCCTCTCCGGGTCGGGGAGGAGGTCCTGCCCCAAGTGGAGGAGTTTAAGTATCTCGGGTCTTGTTCACGAATGAGGGAAAACTGGAGCGTGAGATCGATAGGCGGATAGGTGCAGCGTCCGCAGTGAAGCGGGCGCTGTACCGGTCTGTCGTGGTGAAGAGAGAGCTGAGTCAAAAGGCAAAGCTCTCAATTTACCGATCGATCTACGTTCCCACCCTCATCTATGGTCATGAGCTCTGGGTAGGGATGCACCGATACCGATACCAGTATCGGGTATCGGTCCGATACCATGTGCGTTTACTCGTACTTGTACTCATAAAAGGGCTCCGATACTACAGGACCCGATACCAGTTTCATTTCATTTCATTGACTATGAGTTCAAATGTAAAACATTTTATTTTTTTTGTACAAGTTTGGATATACTTTACAGATTACCAATAGTAATGTACTTTGTTTATTTATGTTTGAAGTGTCTAATGAAAATAAACAGTTTAAGTTAATTAGAATGATTTTTAAAAATATTAATTAGTACTTGTATCGGTACTTGGTATCGGCAAGTACTTTAATGTAAGTACTTGTACTTGTACTCGGTTTTCAAAAATCTGGTATCGGTGCATCCCTAGCTGTGGGTTATGACCGAAAGAATGAGATCTCGGACACAAGCGGCTGAAATGAGTTTTCTCCGCAGGGTGGCTGGACTCTCCCTTAGAGATAGGGTGAGAAGCTCAGTCATCCGGGAGGGACTCGGAGTAGAGCCGCTGCTTCTCCACATCGAGAGGAGCCAGTTGAGGTGGCTCGGGCATCTGGTTAGGATGCCTCCTGGACGCCTCCCTGGTGAGGTGTTCCGGGCATGTCCCACCGGGAGGAGACCCAGAGGAAGACCCAGGACACGCTGGAGGGACTATGTTTCTCGGCTGGCCTGGGAACGCCTTGGGATTCCCCCAGAGGAGCTGCTCCAAGTGGCTGGGGAGAGGGAAGTCTTGGCCTCCTTACTTAGGCTGCTACCCCCGCGACTTGACCCCGGATAAGCGGACGAAAATGGATGGATGGATAAACCGTAGTTAACACAGATTACAACAAAATGGCTTTTGTCTAGTGTGGATTCTCATGTGCTCATTTAAATTGCCCTTTTCGGTAAACATTTGTTCACACAGATCACAAGGGCTGCTGTCCTGTGTGGATTTTTAAGTGTCTATATAAAAGTCCCGTAAAATTGAGCCTACGCCCCCAAACATGACAGCAAAATGGCTTCAGTCTATTTTTGTTGTGGATTCTGTTCACACTTTACTCAGAGACCCAGCTGTGTGAAGACTCACAGGCTTCATCAATGTGTTCAGTTTTTAATCCAACATTTGATAAAAGTTTCAGCTGAAACTCAGGATTGTTCACATTATTATCCTCTTCGTCATCTACACTAAATTCTGTTTCTAACGAATCAGAAACATCTCTATAAGCATTTAGATCTGTTTTTTTTGTGTCCTTTCTCCTTCACCAGTTGCTGATTGTATGTGGTCACATGAGCTACTGGTTGGAAGATCACTAACTTCAACTTGGTGTTGATGAAGCTGTGAGAACAGAGGTTTCTCTTCATCATCCTCACTCTTAAAAAAAATTACAGTACAGTTAATGAAAAACTGGAGACATGTGTCTCATCCTTCATACCGAGCTGCTCTCCCCTTAGAATGGTCCATTGTTCCTTCTCTTCCTCTTTTATGTGGAGGCAATTTGCATCCTGCTGGTTCACATCAGGCCACTGTTCTTCAGGAGCTTCTTCTTTAATCAGCACCGACTTCTGAACATCTGCAGGAACCACTGGAACACATGTAAAATACAGTAAGGAGAACTGTAACTTTATATTAACACTAGGGCTGGACAATAATTCATTATCAATGTATGTCACAATAACAATCCATTGTTAGACTGAAGGTCCTCCTTGATCATGTGAACAGCTAGTTTTGAATGTCAACACTGGTTGATCCACTATGATAAGGAGCTATTTATAAGGCTGAGCTGAAAACAGCTCCCGAGACTGAAGAAGTCATTCGGATGAAAGACGAAACATTTCTACATTTTTTTTAAAACCCGTCCAGAGGACCTGACTTAACATTTTTAGATTTTTCTACCCGGGTTATTGAGAATGCATCTGGATATCTGAAATGTATGTATACTGATTTGTGTTTGGGGCTGATGTGTATTGTTTTTTGACCACACGCATGCATCACACACACGTCTGGACGTGCTTAATAATGCTGGAGATAAATACTGTATACGTAAAGATACTAGAGAAAGTGAGACTGGGACTCTGTCAACAGAGAGTCAGGACCCTTAATGGCTGCACCAGTGATTCACAGAGAATCACTTTACATATCAAATCGACCCAAGTTAAGAAATATATCGTGATACACGTTTTGGCCTTACTGTCCAGCCCTAATTCACAGATACATTATTTGTTTTACTGCTGCTGATCTGTTCATGTTGCTGCTGATCTGTTTCATGTTGCTGCTGACAAAAAATCTGTTTCATGCTGCTGTGTTCATTCATGTTAAAGGTCCACTGACATTATCTTTGAACTTTGCATAAACTTTGAACTTTGCATAAAATGATTCAATATATATAACTTGTATCATTCAACTATGTTCGTTTTTGCAAACATGATAAATTAATGAAAATTCCTTTCAAACTGAGTTTAAAATGAAAAACCGTGTTTCTTCATGGAAAATCCGACTACACGCAAATGCAACATCTGTGACGTAGGAAAGAGGACCTTCAGTCTGCGTGCTAGGATAACTCTTAACATATTCTCTGCCAGATCGCCTTTTTTTTGTATAACTTGAAAAATGCCGTTACGTTGTGTCGCATTTGGGTGTTCTAATATCATCAGTGAACAAGTGAGCCTTTTCACTTTCCCAAAAGATGTAAGACATTCATCAAAAATGGAATAAATGAAGCTGCCCCCCCTCGGAGCTCCCTCGCTTCCTTAAAAGGTAAGACTAAAAAAAATACGGGTGCGGACCTAAATTAGAACCTGCTGTTTCTGCTCATCCAACTTCCTGCTTCCCAAACTGAAGACAAATCACTCAAATCTTAACTTAGATTGCTAATTTCGTTGTTTTATTTCTTGTTCGACATGAAAATGTAAAAGGGGCGTTCTAAAGACGTTCTCCTTGCAACGTCATAGATGTTGCATTCGTGTGTATTCTGATTTTCCATGAAGAAACATGGTTTTTAATTTTAAACTCAGTTTGAAAGGAATTTTCATTAATTTATCATTTTGTTTGCAAAAATGAACATAGTTGAATGATACAAGATATATATCTTGTCATTTTATGCACATATCAAAGATAATGTCAGTGGACCTTTAATATGCTCATACAGACTCATGTTCGTGCTGCTGTTTGGAGTAATGTTATTCTATGTTAGTGCTTAGTGTAGTTTTAGTTCATATCTTAGATCTTATTGTTTTTCTTTTACATTTTATTGTTGGATGTAACTGGGACCCTGTGTACACGATCTCGTTTCATCACATGTACCACATGTGGTGCAAATGACAATAAAGAATCTCTGACTCTGACTCCAGGAGAGTGGAAATAATACTCTGTGCCTGCTTTTGCCCATGTACTACATTCATTCAACCTTTATTTATACAGGTTAGTCTCACTGAGTAATGAGAACTCATTTTCAAGAGAGACCTGTTTTAGACAGTGTTAGATATTTAACTAGACTGGTCCTGGAGTTTTTGATCTGCTCAGAGACGGGATTATAATGAAATTGTGACCCGGTTCTGACTGGGTTAAACTGGGCCAGCAACTATAAAAAGAGTCTCCAGGGATTCAATGTCCGTCAAGGAATAGTTTATTTTGCGTGCCACATCACGTAGAAAGGCTTTTGAAGCACAGTCTCATATTTTCATTACACGTCAATCCACATAAGATCCGCTGAGATCACACTTAAGGGCGAGATACACTCGAGCGTCCTCACGGTACGCCTATACGCAGCGTACGTACGCCAAGGCAAAAGCGTAGCCCCGCGTAGCCCCTCAGGGCATGTACACGCAAAAGTATTTTTTTACTACGCATACGCGATCCGCGTGCGCGATACGCGGTGTCTGACCATAAACTTCCCGGCGCCGGACTGTTTTGTATGTTACACAAATGAAATAAATTCCCCTTCTTTATCGCTGATCGGGCCTTTTCTTTTGTTTTTTTGCCTAAAGTCAAGTAACCGCTTCTTCCTCCGTTCACTCGATGATTGAAATGAATGAATTCAGGTCCTACCTGGGTGCGCGATGTTTTAATATTCCCTGGTGGGCTGTGTGCTGCAGGAAAAGCGCTCCCTGTTATTATTTTTATTTCTGAGAGAACTTTTTATAACATATATAGTAGAAACACCGCATCAGAACACCGCAGAAGTCCAGCGAGCTGCTCATGTTAAAGGTTTCACTTTCAACTAGGTTTCACTTTCAGCTGACTGAGCGCTGTCAATCAATTCAGTAGGCGTGTCAGCAAGTGACCAATCAGCGAGCTCAGTTGAGTCCCTTCCGTGTGCTGCTGCTCATATTACAACAAGGAGAACGCGAGCGTTTGAAAGCTGATAGTTTCTTGAAGTATAGCAGCAAAAACATACGCACAAAATATGCGCGTATACGCGCATATACGGAGGACGCTTCAGTGTATCTCGGGCTTTAGTCTCATACACGTGACAGGAAGAGCTCCCCTTCTGCAAAGGATGAGTGCAGGCCCTATAAATTGGTAATGACACAGGACATCAGCCCCTCCGGCTGTCAGAGAGCAGAGAGGCCAGCACTGTAAACTATAACTTCCTGCCTTGATTTTAATACAACTGGTAAAACTGAATTCATGTTTCCTTGATTTATTTAGTGTGAGTTGCCGCTTAAGGAGATCCGAACGGGGGGAAATGACGTGGAGCTGGAGGCGGGTCATCGGGTACGAGATGAAGCCTCTGGGTAGCCAGGGGTCCCCTCCAGCTCCTTGTTTTAACAAAAGACAACATATAAAGTACAGACAACAGTAAACAGCAATAAAATGCAATTAAAATAAAATGTTGTGTGATAAAACAATAAAATCAAGGATCGTACTTTGCTCTACATGGGGAAAATATCACTACACGATGTAGTGATAATAATAATAATAATAATGAATTTAATTTATAATGCACTTTTCATTAACAAAAATCTCAAAGTGCTACAAAGTGCAACTAAAATCAATGATCAAATAAAAACAAGTGATAAAATCAAGTGAAATCAATGAGAACATCAACTAAGATCAAAGATAAAATCATGTGGAGGCAGAATAGGCTTGCTTAAAAAGAAAGGTCTTTAAGCCTTTTTAAAGTCAACCAGTGACTGTGGAGCTCTCAGGTAGTCAGGGAGGGAGTTCCATAGGCGGGGGGCAGCCACACAGAATGCCCGGTCTCCCATGGTCCTTAATTTGGTTCGTGGAATGTGAAGGAGATTACTGTTCTGTGATCGTAGAGACCGGGTGGATGAATATGGTGCAAGAATGTCCTTTAGATAGTCAGGTGAAGTTCCGTGTAAGCATTGATGTGTAATGAGAGCAGTTTTGTACTGAATTCTGTAGGTGACAGGAAGCCAATGGAGGTTATGGAGAATGGGCGTAATATGTTCAAATTTACGAACTCTCAATAAGATCCTTAAGTGATCAACGATGTAAAATATGTGTGTGGTAAGTTTGGGTTTCAATTGTTAGCGTTTATGTAGTAAAACTAAAAATGTAAATATTTAGTTTATCAAAGGGATTGAAAATCATCACTTTAGCGTTTGTAGCCTCTCATACATTATTTAACCAGTAAGCAAGCTCAGATCAACAAAGTTGCACGTCCTTTCCAAAAAAACTTAACTTTTTAGCTACCAGAAAGCTCAGACTAAACTGTAACATAATCAACAGAAAGAATAAAAAGATACAAACCTATTATATGCAGTTGATCGTTCGGACTGAAGACTGAATCTATGATTTTTCTCCCTCCAGATGTTTCCTGTTCAACAGCATCTCTGCTTTCAAGGAAATCCTCCATTTCTTCTTCTTCTGCATCCAGGTGCTGCTGGACCTGCTGTCTCCACATCTGTTAGCTTTCGTTCATCAGTATTTACCTCCAATATTACCCGAGTAGTTACAGCTGAATATAACTCAAAATTAAACTAATTTCACCAGAAGTTGGGAGAAAAGAGGATTAGTTCTTCAACACGGAACATAGAGAACCCACTGAACGTGCGAAACGAACAATTCTTCTTCTTCTTCTTCCGTGAGGTTTAACGGCAGCTTACAAACAAACGAACAATGAAAATCACTTCCGTTCTTATTCAGGCCGTTGGCAGAACTGTAAAGGCGCATTACTGCCACCTATTGGACTGGAGTGTGAATTGAAGGGGAAAAAAACTGCTGTGAAGCCAACTTAATATTTAAATTCACCTCTGTATTAAGTTTTTATTTTTCAAAAAAAAAAACATTTTAATTTACTGACATCACTACTAAAAATATTAATTGTAAATGTAATATAATTTTTTTTTTTAAATGCCTTCTTTCTGATTCATAATCAGAACATTCCATAAAAACATGCTGAACCATTTCAGGGATGTTATATGTATCATAAAGTCCCGTTGCATGTTTTCCAATTACTTTGAGATTTATTAATTCTTATTAAATTTTTATTGAGGAAGTGGTGGCCCAGTGGTTAGAGACGGTGGGCCCACCGGTTCAAGTCCCGGTACCGACAACATCAAAAAATGTGGGTGGAAAAAGTTCACACCTGCCTCCACCCTCATTCGCCCCACTCTGGGCCCTTGAGCAAGGCCCTTAACCCCCACCATCTGCTCCCTAACAGGTCTCTCTTGAAAATGAGTTCTCGTGGCTCAATGAGACTACTTGTACTGTATAAATAAAGGGTAAAAAAAATTAAGTCCTGTACGTCCTATTATGATACGTTTCTAGTTTCCTGTTTCTTCCTGCTTTCCTTGTACATTCTACCTTTTACTGAATATTATATACCGGTAAGCGTCTTCCATTATGTCCCAGTTTTCCTGCTATTTTTTTCTTAACATGTCTATTTGTCATCAATTTACATTTGTCTTTAATGGAATTTCATAGTTAATACTTTTAGATTTTACTGCCTGTTTTGCAAGAACGTCTTCTTCCTCATCACCTTCCACTCCCACATGTTCAAGGATTCAAGGTTCTTTGTCATTCGCACCCCATGTAGTACCGGTACATGTGGTGGAACGAAATTATATACCGTACACAGTGGGATCCCAGTTACAGATAAACGATAAAATTAAAAACTAAAACAGTAATAAGATCTAAGCTATGAACTAAGAAAAACAACTAAAAAAACACTAAGCACTAGTAGTACAACAATACGCTCAACAGCAGCACAAACATGAGTCTTCCCCCACTGGAATGGGGGCGTTCCACCTGTTCTGGAAACTACTCCAACATTTCAATCACTCTCCTCCCTTGTTAGATTATTGCCATTTCTATTTATACCAACCAACCCTAACCTGTTGCGCATCCTTTCAAGACTGATCCCTCGTTTTTGCCAGTTATACAAGTCCTTATCTCCCTCTTTAGTGTCCAACTTCTTTGTTGTGATACAGACATCAAAATAAACACTATAAAAAATTGGTTGGTATGCATACATTTATTTAGATATTTATACTTACAACTGTAGTCTGTGAATGTCATTTACTTTACCAGGAAAAAAAGTGTAACAAATGAGTAGGAGTAAATTATTTGATGAGTATTTTGGAGACAGGTCAAAACTAGTTATGTTAGTTGTTTGTCACCAGATTCAGACATGTAAAAAGTAAGTTTAAATATATTTGTATGTGATGATTCTTGCCTAGGAGTTCTTTCAAATTACTGTGTTACCCCAGTGTGGATTCTCACGTGTTTGTTTAAACTGGAATTACTGGTAAACATTAGGCCACAAGAATCACAACAAAATGGCTTCTGTCCTGTGTGGACTCTTAAGTGTCCATTTAAATGGGCTTTTCGGGAAAAATTTCGTTCACACAGATGACAAGAAAAGGGCTTCTGTCCTGTGTGGACCATCATATGTTTCTTTAAAGTGCCCTTTTCAGTAAACGTTTGGCTACATTGATCACAACAAAATGGTTTCTGTCCTGTGTGGATTTTCATGTGTCTGGTTAGACTACTCTTTTCGTAAAAATTTTGTACACACAGAATACAAGAAAATGGCTTCTGACCTGTGTGGATTTTTAAGTGTGCATTTAAATGGCCTTTTCGGGAAAAATTTCGTTCACACAGATGACAAGAAAAGGGCTTATGTCCTGTGTGGACAAACATATGTTCCTTTAAAGTGCCCTTTTCAGTAAACGTTTGGCTACATTGATCACAACAAAATGGTTTCTGTCCTGTGTGGATTTTCATGTGTCTGGTTAGACTACTCTTTTCGTAAAAATTTTGTACACACAGAATACAAGAAAATGGCTTCTGACCTGTGTGGATTCTTAAGTGTGCATTTAAATGGCCTTTTCGGGAAAAATTTCGTTCACACAGATGACAAGAAAAGGGCTTCTGTCCTGTGTGGACCAACATATGTTTCTTTAAAGTGTCCTTTTCAGTAAACCTTTTTTCACACAGATCACAACAGAATGGTTTCTGTCCTGTGTGGATTTTCATGTGTCTGGTTAGACTACTCTTTTCGGAAAAATGTTGTACACACAGAATACAAGAAAATGGCTTCTGACCTGTGTGGATTTTCATGTGATAATTTAACCTACCCTTTGCGCAAAACCTTTTTTCACACAGATCACAAGAAAATGGCTTCTGACCTGTGTGGATTTTCATGTGATTTTTTAAACTACCCTTTTCAGTAAACCTTTTGTCACACAGATAACAAGAAAATGGCTTCTGACCTGTGTGGATTTTCATGTGATTATTTAAATTAGCCTTTTCAGTAAACCTTTTTTCACACAGATTACAAGAAAAGGGCTTCTGACCTGTGTGGATTTTCATGTGTCTGTTTAGACTACTCTTGTCGGTAAACTTTTGTACACACAGAATACAAGAAAATGGCTTCTGACCCGTGTGGATTTTCATGTGATAATTTAACCTATTCTTTGCGCAAAACCTTTTTTCACACAGATCACAAGAAAATGGCTTCTGACCTGTGTGAATTTTCATGTGATTTTTTAAAATGCTCTTTTCAGTAAACATTTTTTCACAGAGATCACAAGAAAAGGATTCCTGTCTTGTGTGGATTTTCAAGTGTCTGTTTAAACGTCTCTTAAGATTGAACATTTGCCCACAAACATCACAACTAAATGGCTTCAGTCCAGTTTTGTTGTGGACCCCGTTCACACTTGACTCAGGGACCCTGCTGGGTGAAGATTGCCAGGCTTCATCTGTGTGTTCAGTTTTTAACCCAAAGTCTGAAAAAAGTTTCATCTGAGACTCAGGATTGTTCACATCATTATGCTCTTTGTCGTCGTCACTAACTTCAGTTTCTGAAGAATCAGAATCTCTATAAACATTTAGATCTGGGTTTTTTGTATAATTTTCTCCTTCACCAGTTGATTCTATGTGGTCACCTGAGCTGCTGGTTAGAAGATCACTGACTTCAACTTGGTGTTGATGAAGCTGTGAGAACAGAGGTTTCTCTTCATCATCCTCACTCTTAAAATGAACTGCAGTTGATGGAAAGCTGGTGACATCTGTCTCCTCCATACTGAGCTGCTCTGCTCCCAAATTGATCCACGGTTCCTCCTCTTCCTCTTTTATGTGGAGACAATTTGTGTCCTGCTGGTCCACATCAGGCCACTGTTCTTCAGCAGCTTCTTCTTTAATCAGCACTGACTTCTGAACATCTGCAGGAACCACTGGAACACATGTAAAATACAGTAAGGAGAACTGTCGCTTTATAGTCACATATACCGCACATGATGTTTACTGCTCAGATCACAAAGTTATATTTTCTCCTCCAAACAGGTTCCAGTGCTAAACCAGAGTCAAAGAGTGCTTAGACCCAGCTCTTTCTTTTTACAACACTTCAAGCTGTGGCTTTAGCACCCCACCAACTCAGCACAAACTGTTTAAATGTGTAAGATGAGTGTAAAAAAAAATTATGAGTGTGTTTGAGACATAAAATGTTTCTCAGTCAAAACTATTGAAAGTATGTTGTCCCTCACCAGATTCAGGCATGTAAATTTTTTTTTTTTCATATACAGTATTTGTGTGTGTGTGTGTGTGTGTGTGTGTGTGTGTGTGTGTGTGTGTGTGTGTGTGTGTGCGTGCGTGTGTGTGGCTTCTTGCCTATGAGTCCTTTCAAAGTACTTTCTCCCCAGTGTGGATTCTTGTGCATTTATTTAAATTCAATTCAATTCAGTTTATTTATATTGTGCCAAATCACAACAAAGTTGTCTCAGGGCACCATACAGGAACATTCACATACCGGTACATAGAAAGCCAATTAGTAAAGTTCTCTATCTAAGGAAGCCAGCAGTTCTATTTCCTGTGGGCGTAGCCCTTTAAGCCACGCCTTTTGGGTTTACCCTGTGCTTTGCACCAACATTTGAAAACTTCTAGTCCGCGCCCACCTGAGGTGGGCCCACGCCCTCGGTCCATAAGAACCCCTCTCGACCGAGGAACTGCTCCCAAATTTTTTTCACCAACTGAAGACTACTAGCAAGATAAGAAGACCACTATGGATCCCAGCCAACCATTCAAGTGCTGCGCAGGATGTGTTAGCGGGTACATCCAGAAGGAAGACAAGCACCCGTACTGTGAGTCCTGTCTCGGACCCAACCACGCTCGGCAGGCCATGGTCCAGAACCTCACCTGTCGAGCCTGCATGTTTCTGCCGATGGAGGAAAGGCAGCGCCGGTTCAGCCTCTTCCCTCCGACGGAAGTAGGTCTGCAACCGATGGAGGACTCACTCGGCCTCGGCTTCGAGCAGCTGGCTGACTACGGGTCCTCGGGGGTACCTAGCGAGTCCGGTCTGTACTCTCCCGAAGGGTCAGACCCGACTTCGCCTTTTCTCCGCATGCCGGAGTCGACTAGCCTCCGCGTCACGCCATCTCCCGTGGGAGGCGCGGGGCCGGCCATACCCTCCACCGTGGGAGCAGTCATGCCCGCCGGAGCGGCCGCCACGAGCTACGCGCCGGGCCCGGCGTCTCCACCCCAAGTGCCCCTCCAGCCTCAGGACGAGACACCAGGCAGCAGCCGAGCGCCATCCCCTGGGGACCCAGGACAAGAGCAGCCCGACACAGACGAGCAGGACGAGCACGTGTCTCTGAACAGCGCTCTGCCCGGACTGATCAGGTGGGCGGCTGGCGCGTGGAACATGGAGGTCCCTGAAGGCACCACGCCACAGTCCTCCTCACGCCTGGCGGGAAGATTTGCCGCCAAGTCGGGGAGCGAGGCGCAGAACATCTGGCCCTGCCTCCCTGAAATCAAAAACCTGATGCACGCACAGACCAGCGAGCCGCTGAAGAACAGAGCTCCGGTCCTGTCTTTCATCCCAGCTACGAAGGTCCAGGGGCTGACAGACCAGATCTTCCCCCCGGTGCCGCCGCTGGAGTCCAGCTTGTCCGGCGTGTTTGGAGTCAAACCAGCAAAACACGTGGGGACAGCTGTTACACCGCCGTCGGCGGCGGACCAGTTTTCCACCAAGATGCAGGACCGCATCCACAAATGCTCCGCGCAGGTGGGGGCGGCCGCAAATAACATTGCTTTTTTGGCGTACGCGGTCGGGCAGGAGCCGACGCACGAGTCAGCAGGAGCGGCTCTGGACACCATCACCAACATGTGCGAGCTCCTGGCCACCTGCTCAGCCAGGATCTCAGCGTGGGCCACGCTGCTGCAGCGACAGGTTTGGTTAAAACTGTCCAACTCCATCCCTGAGGATGTTAAGAAGATGCTGTTGCAGGGGCCGATTTCTGCTCAGGGCCTTTTAGGGGAGTACTATAATGACCCTTTTCCACCGGTCGGCTCGGGTCGGATGTTACGTCATATGTGCGTCGCAGAGACCCCCTTTCATCCTTTTCCACCGGATATTCCGTGCTGAGCCGCGCGAGATTTCCTGAGATTTTCGGGCTGGTTTCAGAGGGGTACTGAGGCGAGCTCACCCGCTCTGGAAGTAGGAAGGAGGAGACTCGAGCAGTTTTCACGGAAGCGAGGGACGCGATCACTGCAGGACTTTACATGATAAACACGGTAAAAACAATTATTATTTTTTAAATTTATAGCAAAGATGGGTCTTCAGCTGAACGTGTCCTTAATAAAATCACGTACTGCTCAAAACTGCAGGATTTTAAAAAAATAGGTTCGCCACGAGCAACACGCGGCGCGCGGGCGGCTTTATGTCTTTAAATGTAGCTCAATGAACAGATATAAAATATATTTCATAGCTGACTTTATAGTACGAGGGCTCCTGAGCTTAACCACGCTTTAATATTGTCACGTAGTGGTCAAATATGCTGCATTTAAAGTAGTTTCGCTTTGACTTTTTCCAAAACCTGTGCTTGCACAACGAAAATAAATTATAAAAATTCGAATTTTATTTCAAATAACTCCAACAGGATACATTTAGTATATGAACATGTTGTGATCACACTAGATTTTTTTGAAAAATATCAGCTATGTGGTTTTTGATAGAATTGATAATATGTGATACAAAGTAGAAGGGAGAAAATTAATGGACGTAGCTTGACACATTTATGTCTATAAAACATTGAATTTTATTTCAAATAACTCCAACAGGATACATTTAGTATATGAACATGTTGTGATCACACTAGATTTTTTTGAAAAATATCAGCTATGTGGTTTTTGATAGAATTGATAATATGTGATACAAAGTAGAAGGGAGAAAATTAATGGACGTAGCTTGACACATTTATGTCTATAAAACATTGAATTTTATTTCAAATAACTCCAACAGGATACATTTAGTATATGAACATGTTGTGATCACACTAGATTTTTTTGAAAAATATCAGCTATGTGGTTTTTGATAGAATTGATAATATGTGATACAAAGTAGAAGGGAGAAAATTAATGGACGTAGCTTGACACATTTATGTCTATAAAACATTGAATTTTATTTCAAATAACTCCAACAGGATACATTTAGTATATGAACATGTTGTGATCACACTGTGTTGTTTAAAAAAAAAAAAAAACAGTTTCTGGACTAAATTAATCACATTTTTCTTTTACAGTCAACAGAAGAAAATCGCCAGAATTCAACAACCTGTGTCATCTTCTGGAGGAAGACGTGAGACACCAGATGGAAATTTGTTACTTCTGTTTGTCACTTCAAACTTTTCCTATTAAACGTTATATTTTCTTAAGTGGTGTCCTCGAACATTCAATTTCCTAAACTTATTTTATAATGTGAAGTGTGTATTGTGTTTAAATCCATACTGGAAGTTAAGAGAACTTTCCATTTGCATTTGACCTTTAAAGAATCATAAGATAAAGATTATTAGAATCTGCTCAACTGTTATTACGTTATAAATTATTTGGTTCTAGGATGAAGTCATACAAAAAAAGTCAAAAATTAAAAGTGGCCAAAGTCCTTTGGACAGTTTAAAGTTAAAGAATTCACAGACCATCCATCTACCATCTACCATCTACCACCCAGCAGCAACTTTACCAGGGAGACACTGGCAGTTTCAAAGATCACAGTGTGATGTTTTAAATCAACTTTATTTATAAAGCACATTTTAAAAACCACAGGGTCAACCAAAGTGCTGTACAATAACATAAAAGACAAGTTAATTAAAAACTATAAAAAGCATACAAAAATAAATACATATACCAGTCTTACTGCAGGTGTGTTTTTAAATAAGATTTAAAAAGTTTTGAGGACTGTCAGCAGCAACTGCTCAGCTGATCTGAGATCGGGGAGGGCAGGAAGGTTGAAGCAGCTCAGATAAATATGGTTTTGCAACTTTATCAAGCACCTTGTGCATAACTAAATAATAAAATATGCTTTAATACATCTTTATTGTAAAAATACTAAATTGGAAAATACATGGGTTTAAAGAAGGCAACAAGGTAGGATTATGAATTGGGTTTAAAGATTACAGCTCATGAGGTACTCATTATAGCATGACATCTCTTTCACAACATTCTGTCAAAGCCTTTATTGTGTTCTTCTTCTAGTGGTGGCTAGTACTGTAGTAAATAGCTTGAGGGAACACTACTGCCACCATGTGGTAAGACGAGTAGGATTCTGGACCCCGCCCACAGAAGGGGTACAAAAAAGCTGTGGAAACAGAACATAGATGTGACCCGACCCGAACTGAGCCGACCTGAGCCGATCCAACCCGAGCCGAGCCGAGCGGTGGAAAAGAGGCATAAGACTGTGTTCGAGCAGCAGCAGTCCTCCGACGCCCTGGAATAGGTCCGTAAACACTCAGCCTCGCCTAGAGTGGACCCATGTGTCTGTTTAAATTTCCCTCTTGAATAAACCGTAGTTAACACAGATTACAAAAAAATGGTTTTGTCTAGTGTGGATTCTCATGTGCTCATTTAAATTGCCCTTTTCGGAGAACATTTGTTCACACAGATCAAAAGGGCTGCTGTCCTGTGTGGATTTGTATGTGTCTATTTAAAAGTCCCATAAAATTGAGCCAGCACCCCCAAACATGACAGCAAAATACAAACCGGATTCCAAAAAAGTTGGGACACTAAACAAATTGTGAATAAAAACTGAATGCAATGATGTGGAGATGACAAATGTCAATATTTTATTCGTAATAGAACATAGATGACAGATCAAAAGTTTAATCTGAGTAAATGTAACATTTTAAAGGAAAAATATGTTGATTCAAAATTTCAGTGTCAACAAATCCCAAAAAAGTTGGGACAAGTAGCAATAAGTGGCTGGAAAAAGGAAATTGAGCATATAATGAACAGCTGGAAGACCAATTAACACTAATTAGGTCAATTGACAACATGATTGGGTATAAAAAGAGCTTCTCAGAGTGTCAGTGTCTCTCAGAAGCCAAGATGGTAAGAGGATCACCAATTCCACCATTGTTGCACAGAAAGATAGTGCAGCAATACCAGAATGGTGTTACCCAGCGTAAAATAGCAAAGACTTTTAAGTTATCATCATCAACCGTGCATAACATCATCAAAAGATTCAGAGAATCTGGAACAATCGCTGTGCGTAAGGGTCAAGGCCGTAAAACTCTACTGGATGCTCGTGATCTCCGGGCCCTTAAATGTAAATGTCACATTTTTGTCATCTGTGTATGTTTCCCATACTTGACAGACGAAATTGGCCTCTGCATTTAACCCAACCACCACCAGGTGGTGCAGTGAGCAGCCGTAGTCAGCGCCCGGGGAGCTGGGGAAAATAGATGTGCACTCATAGACACCCCAAGGTGTGCCGTGACCGGGGTTCGAACCTGGGTCCTTCTGATCCCAAGTCTGATTCCCTAGCCACTACACCATCGTCACTGCACCTCAAACAGGAATGTCACTGTCAAGGAAATAACAGAATGGGCTCAGGAATACTTCCAGAAAACATTGTCAGTGAACACAATCCACCGTGCCATCCGCCGTTGCCAGCTGAAACTCTACAGTGCAAAGAGGAATCCATTTCTAAGCAAGCTCCACAAGCTCAGACATTTGCACTGGGCCAGGGGTCATTTAAAATGGAGTGTGGCAAAATGGAAGACTGTTCTGTGGTCAGATGAGTCACGATTTGAAGTTCTTTATGGAACACTGGGACACCATGTCATCCGGACCAGAGAGGACAAGGATAGCCCAAGTTGTTATCAACGCTCCGTTCAGAAGCCTGCATCACTGATGGTATGGGGTTGCATGAGTGCTTGTGGCATGGGCAGCTTGCATGTCTGGAAAGGCACCATTAATGCAGAGAACTATGTTCAGGTACTAGAACAACATATGATCCCATCTAGACGTCATCTCTTTCAGAGAAGACCCTGCATTTTTCAACAAGATAATGCCAGACCACATTCTGCACCAAGGATCTGGGTACTGAAATGGCCAGCCTGCAGTCCAGATCTTTCACCTATAGAGAACTTTTGGCGAAAGAGGAAAGGTGTGACAAAGAAGGCCCAAGGCAATTGAACAGTTATAGGCCTGTATTAGACATGAATGGGAGAGCATTCCTATTCCCAGATGTCTGTTGAGTGTTGGAAGAAGAAGGGGGGATGCCACACAGAAGGGGGGATGCCACAGTGGTAAAAATGGACTTGTCCCAACTTTTTTGGGATTTGTTGACGCCATGAAATTTTGAAACAACATATTTTTCCCTTAAAATGATAAATTCTCTCAGTTTAAACTTTTGATCTGTGATTTGTGTTGTATTCTGAATAAAATATTAGATGTTGGCACCAGTGTTGTTTTTGACAACCATTTTGATTTTAGTTTTAGTCTTAGTCTTTTAGACTAAAACACTTCTTAGTTTTAGTCAGTTTTAGTCATTTCTATATTTAATGGTTTTAGTCCAGCTTTAGTCGACAAAAACAAAAAAAATTTAAGTCTAGTTTTAGTCTTTAAAATAAAAAGAAAACATATTAGTCTTTACAAATTAATTTGAGTAATTTGAGCCCCTTCGTATAACGTGCAGCATCGGGTAGCAGTGGGCGTGACCAAACAGCTTACTTTCAGACACAGAATATAATTATGGGCAGAGATATTGTGCATTCTAAATTCAGGGCTTAAAGTGAAAAAAAAAAATCCTGAGCCTGAAACTTTTTTGTGTTGTTGATAAAATAAAATCGTAACATTTTGCCAACGTTTATTAAAAATGCTCTCTGAAAAGTGCAAACAACTGTTTTTAAACAATTCAGCTTCAAGTAACAATGACTTACATGAGGTTTCAATGTATCTGAACTTAATGTAAAATAATGTATAAGCCCCAGAGAACTGCACTGCAGCAAATAAATAAATAAATAAATCAAAAAGACCCAACACCACATTGAACAGACACAGTTCAGTCAATTCATCTGCAATAAATTTAGAATACTCAATATCACAATCTAAAAGGAAGTTCCACAGAGCAGGTTTTAGGACTCCCAGCATTCTAAATAACTTTCACAGTAAGAGCTGGAGTCATCTCCCAGAACCAACACAGACTTTATTTATTCATGTTCCTCAGAGGGAAAATTAACCTTCTTAATTAAACTGTCAGCCTCAAATAAATACATCTCATTTAAATGCTTTTTATTTTAATGCTTGTAGGGTTTTGGTTTAAAATCTCTACATTAAGAAAGGAGGGGGACGTTGTTTGTGTGTTCAGCAGTGTGTCTGTGTAGTTCTGACACTAATTTAAATTAGTTGCTGAAATCATTTGACCCACGTCACGTACCTGAACATTGATTCGCTGCAGATGGAGTCCAGCCAAACTGAGTTTTATTTAGAACAGGGAAGAGCTGCTATCAGAGGCTGCAGCTCACGCCTCAAAAAGAACACGCGCGCACACACATGAACGGACTCCCCACTAGCTGCCCGCTCTCTCTCTGCTAGCTGCCCGCTCTTCGTCTCTCGCTCATTTGACCCACGATTCGCTCGAAAGGGAGATTATATTGTCAGTCAGATGGAGGAGGCAGAGTGCAACTTGTTTCTAAAACTATATTTTGTCCCGTGTGAAGAACTCTGCATTGTTTTGACTGAAGCCGCATACTGTATATGCTTGTTTTCCTAAGACCCGCCTTCCTGTTAGTAATTGGTCAAAACAACGTGAGCTTCAATGTGATTGTAAAATAATCAGTTTGTCCATCAATCAAAGTTAAGTTGAGGTTGACCGTTTGGTCAAAATCCGGAAAGCCGTCCGTCAATAATTTAAAATTATCGACTGACCACCAACTAACATTTTCGTTCAGTCTCATCTCGTCAATGAAAACTCACACACATTTCGTTATGTTTTAGTCATTAAAGAGCAGTGTTTATTTCGTTACCGTCTCATTATTGTCATGAAAAAAGGGGGCATCAACGAAAATTTTTCGTCATCGTCTCGTTAACGAAAACAACACTGGTTGGCACCTCCACATCATTGCATTCAGTTTTTATTCACAATTTGTTTAGTGTCCCAACTTTTTGGGAATCCGGTTTGTAGCTCCAGTCTATTTTTGTTTGTGGATCCTGTTCACACTTGACTCAGAGACCCAGCTGGGTGAAGACTCACAGGCTTCATCAGTGTGCTCAGTTTTTAACCCAACATTTGATTAAAGTTTCAGCTGAAACTCAGGATTGTTCACAATTCACATCATTATCCACTTCGTCATCTTGACTAAATTCTGTTTCTAAAGAATCAGAATCGTCTCTATAAGCATTTAGATCTGGGTTTTTTGTGTCATTTCTCCTTCACCAGTTGCTGAATGTATGTGGTCACATGAGCTACTGGTTGGAAGGTCAATGACTTCAACGTTGATGAAGCTGTGAGAACAAAAGTTTCTCTTCATCATCCTCAATCTTAAAAATAAACTACAGTTAATGAAAATCTGGAGACATCTGTCTCCTCCATACCGAGCTGCTCTTCCCTCAGAATGGTCCACGGTTCCTCCTCTTCCTCTTTTATGTGGAGAAAATTTGCATCCTGCTGGTCCACATCAGGCCACTGTTCTTCAGGAGCTTCTTCCTTAATCAGCACTGACTTCTGAACATCTGCAGGAACCACTGGAACACATGTAAAATACAGTAAGGAGAACTGTAGCTTTACATTAAAACTAGGGCTGGACAATAACTCATTATGTATGTCACAATAACAATCCATTGTTAGACTGATGGTCCTCCTTGATCATGTGAACAGCTAGTTTTGAATGTCAACACTGGTTGATCCACTATAATAAGGTGCCATTTATAAAGCTGAGCTGAAAACAGCTCCTGAGACTGAAGAAGTCATTCGGATGAAAGACGAAACATTTCTACAATTTTTTTTAAACCCGTCCAGAGGACCCGACTTAACATTTTTAGATTTTTCTACCCGGGTTATTGAGAATGCATCTGAATATCTGAAATGTATATACAGTATTCTAATTTGTGTTTGGGGCTGATGTGAATTGTTTTTTGACCGCACGCATGCAGCACACGCACGTCTGGACATGCTTAATAATGCTGGAGATAAATTAACGTAAAGATACTAGAGAAAGTGAGACTGGGACTCTGTCAACAGCGAGTCAGGACACTTAACGGCTGCACCAGTGATTCACAGGGAATCACTTTACATATCGAATCGACCCAAATTAAGAAATATATTGTGATACATGTTTTGGCCATACTGTCCAGCCCTAATTCAGATACTTTTTTTTACTGATTAGAAAACAGTTATTTTTTTCACCTCCAAACAGGTTCCAGTGCTAAACGGGAGGTGCTTAGCCCCAGCTCTGTCTTTTTACAACACTTTAAACTGTGGAGTTGGCACCCCACCAACTCAACACAAACTGTGTTTGAATGTGTGTGTTTTTTTTTTTCTTTTAATAAAAACGTTTCAAGTGTTTAACCAGGCTGGTGCTAGAGATGGTTCCTAAACGTTTATTTTTATTTTTATAAATGCGACACAAGAAAAGGTGGGTGCCTCAACACCCTCTCCTTCCTCCCAAGATCCCTACATTCTACTTCACACCCACCTAGAGGATCTGCGTGGTGGAAGTGGTCTCCAGCTACAAGTACTTGGGTGTACACATGAACAATAACCTCAGCTGGAGCAACAAAACACCACCAGCCTGATCAAGAAAGGTCATCAGAGACTCTACTTCCTCAGGCATCTGAGATGAGCTGGTCTGAGAAGCCCAGTCCTCACCTCCTTCTACAGGTGTGCAGTGGAGAGCATCCTGAGCTCCAGCATCAACGTGTGGCATGGAGGCTGCACAGCTGCAGAAAGAAAAGCTGCAGAGAGTGCTGAAGGCTGCACAGAGGTCTGTTGGAGTCAGTTTCCCCACCATCATAGACATCTACACCTCCAGATGCAGGAAGAGAGCCACCTGCATCATAGGACCCCACTCACCCAGCACACACACTTTTTGCCCCACTTCCCTCAGGAAGGAGGTTGAGGAGCATCAAGTGGGGTTGATGCTGGAGACCGGTCCTTTTCTGTTGCCGGCCCAAAAGCCTGGAACAGCCTCCCCTTTGAGCTGTGTGTCACCTCTGATCTGACTCTGTTCAAAACCAGACTGAAGAACCACTTGTTTAAAAAAGCTTTCAGTGTGTATGCTGGTGAAGATTCTCAGTCGTCCAGGACATGATAAAATCAGAACAAGCGCTCAATACAAAAACAACTGGACTTTATTTGTTGCAGAAAACGTTTCACCCTTTATCTGAAGGGCTTTTTCAATTTTATCTGAAGGGCTTTTTCTTTCAGTGTGTAACTTTTATTACTTTTGGTATTTTAGTATGTAGCATTTTTATTTCCACTGCCTCCTTTTATTGCTGCCGTTTTTATTTTCACTGATTTATTGTACCGGTTTTTATATTTTCTGTCCTGTTAAGCACCTTGGTCAATGCAAGGCATTGTAGGAAGGTGCTTTACAAATAAAGTTTATTATTATTATTACAGTATTAAGTGTATGTTACAGGTCCCGAGTGTCAGGACTGCTGCAACAGTGATGACACACCATCTGAAGAATAATAAAATTAGGAGTCAGAGATAACACCCATTGTTTCGCCGTTTAAATCCAGAAAGCATGTTTATTTATAGGATTTGTTAACAAACAAATATTTTACAGTGTACCTGTATGGTATTAATGATTTACAAACCTGATTTCCTTCTTTTACCAGTGTTACAGTAATTAACTTTTTCACATTTTCACCCTTCACTTAGATGAAGACAATGTGTCAAACAGGATAAATCAACAGTTTTAATTTTCACCCTTCACTTAGATGGACAATATGTCAAACAGGATAAGTCAACTGTTTTAGAGATCTACTGCATCTAGCTCTATCCATCCATCCATCTTCTTCCGCTTATCCGGGGTCGGGTCGCGGGGGTAGCAGCCTAAGTAGGGAGGCCCAGACTTCCCTCTCCCCAGCCACTTGGAGCAGCTCCTCCGGGGGAATCCCAAGGCGTTCCCAGGCCAGCCGAGAAACATAGTCCCTCCAGCGCGTCCTGGGTCTTCCTCTGGGTCTCCTCCCGGTGGGACATGCCCGGAACACCTCACCAGGGAGGCGTCCAGGAGGCATCCTAACCAGATGCCCGAGCCACCTCAACTGGCTCCTCTCGATGTGGAGAAGCAGCGGCTCTACTCCGAGTCCCTCCCGGATGACTGAGCTTCTCACCCTATCTCTAAGGGAGAGTCCAGCCACCCTGCGGAGAAAACTCATTTCAGCCGCTTGTATCCGAGATCTTGTTCTTTCGGTCATAACCCAAAGCTCATGACCATAGATGAGGGTGGGAACGTAGATCGATCGGTAAATTGAGAGCTTTGCCTTTTGACTCAGCTCTCTCTTCACCACGACAGACCGGTACAGCGCCCGCTTCACTGCGGACGCTGCACCTATCCGCCTATCGATCTCACGCTCCAGTTTTCCCTCATTCGTGAACAAGATCCCGAGATACTTAAACTCCTCCACTTGGGGCAGGACCTCCTCCCCGACCCGGAGAGGGCATGCTACCCTTTTCCGGCTCAAGACCATGGCCTCGGATTTGGAGGAACTGATCCTCATCCCGGCCGCATCACACTCGGCTGCAAACCGCTCCAGTGAAAGTTGTAAATCACGAACTGATGAAGCCAGTAGGACCACATCATCTGCAAAAAACAGAGAAGCGATTCTAAGGTCACCAAAACGGATCCTCTCAACACCTTGGCTGCGCCTAGAAATTCTGTCCATAAAAGTTATGAACAGAATCGGTGACAAAGGGCAACCTTGGCGGAGTCCAACTCTCACCGGAAACGAGCCTGACTTACTGCCGGCAATGCGGACCAAGCTCTGACACCGGTCGTACAGGGACCTAACAGCCCTTATCAAAGGGCCTGGTACCCCATACTCCCGGAGTACCCCCCACAGAACCCCCCGAGGGACGCGGTCGAATGCCTTCTCCAAGTCCACAAAGCACATGTAAACTGGTTGGGCAAACTCCCACGCACCCTCCAGGACCCTGCTGAGGGTGTAGAGCTGGTCCAGTGTTCCACGACCAGCACGAAAACCACACTAGCTCTATATTTACTGAAATAAGCATTAAAATATACACCGACTTTAACTGAACACGATCAAAAATAAAATGACAAGACTTACAAAACAAATGCAGAATCCAACCTTGGTGCACCTTTAACCTCAGTTCCCACACTTGGTCTGAATATCATTCAAACAAAACAAAGTGAAACTCAAAACCCGGAGTTAGTAAGATATCAAATCCTTCTATTCACTTTCCCTCGCGAGACCTTCCCAGCGCAGGCTGGCATACTGCCAAATTTAACGTGACTGTTTAAACTTGTGACTACTGGCAAAAATGGTGCACAGAAACCGCCACACAGTGATACGTGCTGGTCACATAAGAACATCTTACATCGTAATCAAAAAAGGCGTTCAATACAGGATCAACTGGACTTTATTTGTTGCAGAAAACGTTTCGACTTCTGTCCAGAAGTCTTTTTCAATTCTGAATGGAAGCTGTGAGAACGAGAAGTTTTATACAGGCTTACAAGTCACGCACCAACATATGAAATTGGAAACTGAAAAAACACCACAAATTAACTAACATGCCCATTCTATTTAAATTGACAAAACGACACATCCCAGCTTAAAAGGGGGTTTGTCGTTTTGTCAATTTAAATAGAATGGGCATGTTAGTTAATTTGTGGTGTTTTTTCAGTTTCCAATTTCATATGTTGGTGCGTGACTTGTAAGCCTGTATAAAACTTCTCGTTCTCACAGCTTCCATTCAGAATTGAAAAAGACTTCTGGACAGAAGTCGAAACGTTTTCTGCAACAAATAAAGTCCAGTTGATCCTGTATTGAACGCCTTTTTTGATTTCATCATGTCCTGGACGACTGAGAATCTTCACCAGCATCTTACATCGTAGTTGTGATGTGTTTTCACCATGTCTCTGTCCTCTCTAGAGCAGGTCATGTGCAGCCTGAAACCATCTGGCTCCCCCTTCGATGTGGTCCCCCCTCGGCTACTAAAGGAGGTTTTTCACACTCTAGGTCCCTCCATTCTCTCGATTGTAAATAGCAGTCTATCCTCGGGTGTGGTGCCAAAATCATTAAAACATGCTGCTGTTCAACCCCTCCTGAAAAAACCAAACCTCGACCCGTCAGTATTATCCAATTTCAGGCCTGTCTCCAGACTCCCATTTGTTTCTAAACTTCTAGAGAAAATAGTTGAGTCCCAACTAAAGTGCTTCCTGGAGGATCACGCTATCCCCGAGCTATTCCAGTCTGGCTTCAAATCCCTCCACAGCACTGAGACTGCCCTACTGAAGGTTTTTAACGACATCTTCCTATCCACAGATACTGGTGACTCTGTGCTGCTTGTCCTATTGGACCTCACATCCGCTTTCGACACCATCGACCATGAGATCCTCATTGCTAGGTTGGAGCAGTGGGTGGGCATCTCAGGATCAGCCCTAAACTGGTTCAGATCCTACCTCTCTGACAGGTCTTTTTGTGTGTCCATCAATGATTTTACTTCTGCAGTGGCGGCTCTTAAATGGGGGGTTCCGCAGGGGTCCATCCTGGGTCCTCTCTTGTTCTCCTTATACCTGCTGCCACTCGGTGCTATTTTCCGGAAACACAATATACCCTTCCACTTCTACGCTGATGACTGTCAAATTTACTTCCCCCTAAGACAAAATGGTACAGGCTCTATTCAACCTCTGCTCGACTGCCTGGCTGACATCAGGGACTGGATGGCTTTAAATTTCTTAAGCTTCAACGATAAGAAGTCGGAAGCCATATTGTTCCTTCCCAATGACACAACCTCAAACCACTGCATTGACCTTTCTGCTCTACCCCTGTCCGAAAAACAAAAAGTCACAAATCTGGGAGTGATAATGGATCCTTCCATGAAACTCAACAGTCATGTAAACATGATCGTCAAATCCTGTTTTTTCCAGCTGAGGCGTCTGTCTAAGCTGAAGCCCATATTATCAAAAAACAACCTGGAGACAGTGATTCACGCATTCATTACATCTAGGCTTGATTACTGCAATTCACTTCTGCTTGGCGTCAGTCAAGCCACCATTGCACGATTACAACTGGTTCAGAACGCAGCTGCCCGATTTTTAACCAGCACACGCAAAAGAGAGCACATTACACCAGTCTTGGCCTCCCTTCACTGGCTACCGGTTCATCTTCGAATCCAATTCAAAATTCTCATGTATGTCTACAAATCGCTGAACAGTCTCGCCCCCGCCTATCTCTCGGATCTGATACACCCATATGTCCCTCCACGTGCTTTGAGGTCAGAGGATCAGGTACTCTTAGGCCCTGTTTACACAGACACTGTGTGGGGGAAACGGATGTTTTGGGTATGTTAATTAGGTGAAAAGTTTTGCGTTGACACGGTCGAATTCTGTGGATACGACTCTCTCCCCCTCCACCCCCCCGTCCTCATGATTTCACTGTAGTTACCATGCTGGGCCTCTAGATGGCGCTGTGATTTTTGGAACCTTCACTACTGCGCATGCGCTGCCTGAGGTAAACAGTGCAGCTGCCTCGTCTGTTTTCCTCTCTGGCTAAAATCAGCTAACTACAAGTTGTTGTCAACAAGTTAAAGCTGGAATTTGGATAAGAGTCAACAGATTTGACACCAAGTGGGGCCGCTTCATCTGCGCACCAGTTGCTGACTGGACCGGAACCGAGTCAACATGTCTGACTTTAGTCCGTGAGAATCAGCTGATTTACAGCAGCGCTACAAGGTAAACAATGTTCTTAATAATGTTTCCTTGTGTTTAGTTCGATCACAGAACAACCAACTGAGGTTTTATTTTTATTTTTTCCTGCGAGGTCGAAGCTGTTCCACGAAGCGGACCGGCGGTTCGGATCTGGGTCCAGTGTCCACCAGGATGAACAACAGAGTCCAGTTCATTAAAGTTCGGTTAACGTGTTTTTAAAAGTGTTCAATTTAATTCTCAGTGTTTGTGACATGAGTTTGTGGTGTTGAATAAATAAATAAATTAAAAATCAACCTGGTGTCTTCATTTTCAACATGCAGCATGTTAGGCATGACGTAACGAGTCCAGATAGCTTCATTTAGCTCAGATAAATGTAAATATCTCCCACGCTAACATAAATACTGTTTATTATTGTTAAACTGTTAATATATAGCACATTTAGTATGTTATAGTGCAGCGTGACACGTGAAATGTCCGACTGCCTCGTTAACAGACAACTGGATCCAGGCAGCTGCTCTCTTCCAACACAGATGCAGGTAAGGTGTAGAATAATTAAATATGAGAATCAAAATATATTCCATCAGCTATAGTTCAGAAAGTGGTGCGTGTGTCCACTGTCCAGTCCACCGCCATTGTTAAAATGCCGGCTGTCTGCGCGTGCGTGCTGCGTGCATGTGTTCAAACAAAAGCTCCACGGGAGATGTTTACATTATCAACGGGGGGTCTGCGAAAAAGTTCCACCTTGAGAGCAGGGTCAGAAAAGTATCGGTGTCATCGAGGGGGGCCAGCAGCGTCGTGTAGGCGATAAGCAAAGTCGCAAAGAGAAAGTAGCGGTTACACTCAAAATACGCGCCGTGTAAACTGGCCCTTAATAGTTCCAGAAACTCGCCTTAAGCGCAGGGGTGACAGGGCGTTCTCTGTAGCAGGCCCAAGACTCTGGAACGAGTTACCGCTGCTCATCAAACAGGCCCCCTCCCTCTCGGTTTTCAAATCCCGGTTAAAAACTCACTACTACTCCATTGCTTTCAATGCCAGCTGATTTGTATTGGATCGTTTTATTTATGATCTGCAATGTTTTTATGTTTTTCGTGTTGTACTTCATTGTCTGTGTTGCCTGTTGCGTGTTTGTTTGTCCAGCACTTTGGTGTGGACTTGTTCCTGTTTAAAGTGCTTTATAAATAGAATGGTATGGTATGGTATGAAGAATAATAAAATTAGGAGTCAGAGATAACAACCATTGTTTCGCCGTTTAAATCCAGAAAGCGTGTGAAGCCAACCGGAAGTCCGTCCGCAAAACCAACCTGGAAGCAACGCACCCCCCCAAAACAAAGGTTCCGCTTCGTCATCACCGCTCCTTAGGAAAACACTATAAAAATGCAGGCATATTAGTTTGCCGAACCGCAAACAAAATATAACATATATTTGAAAATAGGATCAGCTGCACATGGAAATACTTTACATTCATAAGAGAACCAAATACTGTATTGTGGTGACATTTTTAGGTGCACCACATGTAGAACCACTAGACTGCGGAACAGCTTCTACCCTGAGGCTGTTAGACTCATGGATATCTAACCAGAATAATCACTGTGAAATATCACATCATGTTGCTGCTGATCTGTTTCATGTTGCTACTGATCTGTTTCATGTTGCTGCTGATCTGTTTCATGTTGCTGCTGATCTGTTTCATGTTGCTGCTGATCTGTTTCATGTTGCTGCTGATCTGTTTCATGTTGCTGCTGATCTGTTTCATGTTGCTGCTGATCTGTTTCATGTTGCTGCTGATCTGTTTCATGTTGCTGCTGATCTGTTTCATGTTGCTGCTGATCTGTTTCATGTTGCTGCTGATCTGTTTCATGTTGCTGCTGATCTGTTTCATGTTGCTGCTGATCTGTTTCATGTTGCTGCTGATCTGTTTCATGTTGCTGCTGATCTGTTTCATGTTGCTGCTGATCTGTTTCATGTTGCTGCTGATCTGTTTCATGTTGCTGCTGATCTGTTTCATGTTGCTGCTGATCTGTTTCATGTTGCTGCTGATCTGTTTCATGTTGCTGCTGATCTGTTTCATGTTGCTGCTGATCTGTTTCATGTTGCTGCTGATCTGTTTCATGTTGCTGCTGATCTGTTTCATGTTGCTGCTGATCTGTTTCATGTTGCTGCTGATCTGTTTCATGTTGCTGCTGATCTGTTTCATGTTGCTGCTGATCTG